>CM042401.1:13597824-13779980 GCA_023634145.1 Thymallus thymallus
CAAGATTTTTGTAGATCTGTTTCATCTCCTGAATGATCTGACTGGTTGAAGTCCAATTTCTCCCCTGGCTCCAAGTCCCCCAGTCGTCCAACTGTCACACATTCTTCTTCTCCGTGGTCAAAACAAATCAATTATTCTCAGTACTTAGAGTTGTAAAATGAAACGCTACAGCTCACAAGCAATTGTTAACCTTCCCTGGACTGCACTGACGTAACACAGTTTGTCTAGAACCCCCCCCCCCCCGCAAAGGAGTTCAATCCCCCCCAGCCACTCACAAAGTATAGACCACTGATCGCTTTCTATGCTGCTGAAATGTCTATGTGGCTGCCTATGGAATCGATGATAGTCTTTGTGTGATGCCAGGGCATGTAGCCTATAGCTTTGCTTTAACTAATGGAAAAATGTTTGTTGATAGAACTATTTGGTCGTCATTTTCTCATGTTAAGCCTAAGACTGCCATTTAAACTCCTGGCTAGCGGCAATAATGTAATTACTTGTTCTGTAATAAAAGTTGGAAATTCAAATGGTGCAGATAGTAACATGTATTTTAAACTGAACAAAAATATAAATGCAACATGTAAAGTGTTGGTCCAATGTTTCATACGCACAAAAAGCTTAAAAGCTCAAATTTTGTGCGCAAATTTGTTTACGTACCTGTTAGTGAGCATTTCTCCTTTGCCAAGATAATCCATCCACCTGACAGGTGTCATCCACCTGACAGGTGTGGCATATCAAGAAGCTGATTAAACAGCATGATCATTACACAGGTGCACCTTGTGCTGGGGACAATAACACACAACACAATGCTACAGATGTCTCAAGTTTAAAGGGAGCGTGCAATTGGCATGCTGACTGCAGGAATGTCCGCCAGAGATATTGCCAGATAATTCAATGTTTATTTTTTTACTACCGTAAGCTGACTCCAATGTAATTTTAAAGAATTTGGCCGTAATTTCAACCGGCCTCACAACCACAGACCACGTGAAACCACGCTAGCCCAGGACCTCCACATCCGGCTTCTTCACCTGCGGGATCGTCTGAGGGGGAGGGTTGTTGAGGAGTATTTCTGTCTATAATTGTCACGGATCCTCCCGGTACTATTGCTCATTCCGTGCACCAGTTCCGGAGGTCTACGTCAACAGCTTCTAGGAGTCACTGAACTGTCTCATTACGCACCCCTTCCCATTCTCCCCTGATTAGTATGTTATATATGTGCCCTCTGTTCCCCATTGTACTTGTCGGTTATTGTTACCATGTCCGTTGGTTCTGTGAGTACCTGTGCATTGTATCGGCTTTCATGCTACATGTATTTATGCACTTGTTTTACGGGTCTCGTCCTGTGGTTTATTTAGATGTTTACACCTCGCTCTTTTGTTTGGGTGGAGAAAATAAAACCCCCTATTACGTATTCCTGCACCTGTCTCCAATCCTTATATACAGCGTGACAGTAAGTCCTTTTGTGGGGAAAAACAAATTGGTTCCCGAGTGGGTGGGCCTATGCCCTCGCAGGCTCAACCATAGATTAGGGCCTAATGAATTTATTTCAATTGACTGATTTCCTTATATGAACTATAACTCAGTAAAATCATTGAAATTGTAGCATGTTGTGTTTATATTTTTGTTCAGTATAGATACAACAGCATACTAATCAACAACCAATATATATTTTTTAGAATATACAACTGTCCAGTATAGCCTACCTGAGCCTGTAAGACATGAGCCGTCCTCGTGCTCTCTCCCAGCTTGGATAGAAAGTTGTTTTGCGTAAAACTAGTCTATTAATGCCAAATAATACAGTCAGTCCTCACTCAAATCAAACCAAATCAAGCTTTATTTATACTAGGGTTGCCATGATACCAGTATCGCGATACTACGATTTCAGATTTTCCATGGCAAAAAGAAAACCTCTATGGTCCTATAAAAACCTACTTTATGTACAATTGTGGGTGCTATAGCTTACAAATGTTACTCTAGGTGACAACATAATGCTGTTTGTTTTCCTCAAGAAATTAAATCAGCTTCAAATCAAATCTAATTAAAGTTTATTTGTCACGTGCGCCGAATACAACAGGTGTAGACCTTGCAGTGAAATGCTTACAGTGCAGTTTTTAAGTAAAAAATAAGTATTAGGTAAACAATAGATAAGTAAATAGCCTTCATTTCTCAGAACAAGAATAGACTGATGAGTTTCAGAAGAAAGTTATTTGTTTCTGGACATTTTGAGCCTGTAATCGAACCCACAAATGCTGATTCTCCAGATACTCAACTAGTCTAAAGAAGGCCAGTTTTATTGCTTCTTTAATCAGCACAACAGTTTTCAGCTGTGCTAACATAATTGCAAAAGGGTTTTCTAAACTTGGATTAGGTAACACAACGTGCCATTGGAACACAGGAGTGATGGTTGCTGATAATGGGCCTCTGTATGCCTATGTAGATATTCCATAAAAAAATCTGCCATTTCCAGCTACAATAGTCATTTACAACATTAACAATGTCTACACTGTATTTCTGATCATTTTGATGTTATTTTAATGGACAAAAAAAGGACATTTCTAAGTGACCCCAAACTTTTGAACGGTAGTGTACTTTATTTACTTTGATCGGTCACATTCTTGAAGCTCACGAAACAAACACGTAGCTTCCTAGTACATATGGAAATGAAAAAGGTTTATGAATGACTTTTTGGAGGGTTACTGTCAATTATTTACTAAATATAAAAAAATAGACATTGATGACGGGCGCTGCGCTGGTGTCCGGTACGCTAGTGCTGGCCTGTCTACTCTGGTGCTACCATGAGTCTTGACCCAATTCCTCAGGCCCCGTCAGCACAAAGTGTGTGAGTGTGTGTGTGTGAGTGTGTCAGTGAGCAGACAGAGCTGTGTGTGTTGCAGCAGAGAGGCAGCCCACAGCAGCCACACAGGTCAGGGGCTGGGCCTTGTCTCCATTAGTTTTCTTGACATGACTCCCTGCCCTCTGCTCCCTCCCTCTCTCCTCTCCCTTATTAACTTCCCCTCTCTCTCTCTCTCTCCCTCCCCTCTTCCCTCCTTCCTTTCCTCTCTCCCTCTGAGTGTATCTTTGTCTCTTTTTATCCCTCTTGCGCTCCATGGCAGCACTCTAATTAAGAATGATGAATTGGGTGCTAGGACACACTGGGAATATACAGTATGCTAACCTGATACGCCAGCGTATTCTCACCCTTTTTGTGGTTTGTGAGGAGGACATGGGGGATCCCAAATGGAGCGACGGCAGAGTAGACTTTTGTGTGTTTGTCAAATTAAGCTCTGCATGAGAGCTATTCTAAACATCCTCACCGTAGCCTTCTAACTATGTCATCAGCTTTGACAAGGGAAGAGATTCATAGCAGCAAATGGGGGCTTTCTTCCCCTCTCTCTCTGTGTGCCATTTAGAAACGCCACCGCCATTAAAATGTCTTCAGCTCTGACTAATGAAGGTTGGAGCTATTTTCTCATTTCTGCTGAGATGGACATATTTTGCACATATGGCAATTAGAGGAGAATTGTGTTTCTCTCGCTCATCTTCAGCAGCTGTCCCGTCTCCATCTGCAGTCCTAGCCTAATGGTAAACCACCCCAGGAGCAGCTTAGCACTGGTCACACTGTGAACAGGATCCTCATATAGGCTGTGGTGTTGATTGCATCAGTGTGTCTGTCTACTGGACAGCTTGTGTCCTTAGGGGGACAGCATTTGAAACCTTGGGCACTTTAAATCTCATCTCATGGGGGTTCTATCTATAGGGAAACAGCTAACAAATGTTTAAGGCCCTCCCCCTACCCTGGTCTGGTGGATAGGGTTACTGCTAGCCTCTATCGGGACAATTAACAGTGGGTGTATTTATCATGGAAACTCGTTAACTGTCTGGTAGTGTTGTTATATGAAACCAATACATTTGCATTCTTCTTATAAACTGTATTTATTTTGATTTCCTTTGATTACCCATTTGTTTTGTCTCAGACTATGTAAGTGTCCCGGGCACAAGCCCATCCATTAGACATATGTCAATATAGGATGTCATATTAGGATCTAGGCCTATCTGTTTCCGAGAACGTCACACTAAAACACCATGACGTAGATGCTTTGGGATTATTGGGCAAATGCAATGTGAACCAGTGGGGATGTTCAACTGGAAGCAGGAATGCATTCGTGAAGGATGGACCATTGACACGCTCTAATAAGTACATAGGTATTCAGGCAGTGGTCTACAGATTCTGGTCATAACAGTAGAGAACAGAAGGCTTGTAATAACACCAAGGTAAAACATGTAAACATGACAGAAACATGCAACGGTTTATGGATGATCTAGTTCCAACTGACGACACCATAGTTGATTTAGATTTAGATTTTTAGCTCAGGTTTCACTAAGAAGCTTGCTGTACTAGTATTTTACTGGATAAAAATCAATTTATTTGATCATTTGCATAAAATAGGTCGGAATCTACATCAACATCTTGTCTAGAACCCACAGTTCAATTCAAAGAGAATTGACACAGTTATCTGGAAAGCACTTGATGAAACTTGATCTTGCAGAAAGTATTTATCCTACCCCTTCATGGTTCTGAACAGCTATGGCCGCAAACGTCAAAACATTGAATGATGTATGACAAATGGTGAAGAGCTGTCAACCTCCCAATTGTTGTTTTTTTGGGGGGTGGAGAGGGGAGAACGGTTAGGCTTTTTACTGAAATGAGCGATGAAGCAAAACATTCAGGGTCTTTCAGCTCCCTGTCACGCCACTTGGGATCTGTTGAAGGATTTTCATTCAACCATTTCCTTCTATTGAGAAGTAATCAGTTAGTCACTGAAAGATAATTTTATATCCACTTAGTGACGTGGGCTCGTTGCAGGTTCATGCTTGAACTGACGCTGTAGAGTACCTTTATTTACATTTCCGAAATCCCCAGAAATAACATATCTTACAAACACATCTCTGCTGAGACTTGAAGCTTGAAGATTATGTTTTTTCTCTCGCTTCTTTTTTCTGTACTATTTTTTCCCTCGTTTCTCTGTGGCTTGTAAACCATGCTAATAGAGGATGCTTTCCTGCAGGGCAACAAAGCAGTATTGTTGAAAATGTTAAGGCATTATGCAAGTCTACTAAATCTGCCACACGGCTAAAGAATTACAGTCCACACTGAGCTCTGTTGTGCCCTGTAGAGAGAAGTCTGGAAGGTATCGGAGAGGTGGGAGGCTAGGTTGAGGAGGCTTGGTTGGGGAGGCTTGGTTGGTTTATTGGTTGGTTGGTTGTCTCTCTCCACTGCACCATGATGGGGTCCGGGGCCTTTATTAGAAGTGGCAGGCGTTGTCTCCAGTCGTCTAGATAATTGCAGCGCTGCGTCCGCTCCTGTAATCAATCAAGACAGCTGCCGCCACTGCGTTCGAGTCCAGTGGGCAAGCGTGTCGTGCTAATTAATGGAATGATAAGCACAGTGCGCTCAGCTCAGAGCCGCACCGCACATCACAAACAACTTTCTGAGATGTTTTTTTTTGGTCTTTGCGAAATTCACCCTTGAAGTTGATAGCTGTTCCTCCCACTGTATGTCTGTCCACACATTCCCCAGGGAAACTGCCTTAGTCAGGGGTCAACGCCGGTGAAAGAGGGTGGCCTGTGTCAGATGAGCCATTAGACTTGAGCTTTATGTTGAAAGGCTCAAAGACGTCATCCGCCTTTTTTCTTCAGGAAGTCTCAGTGGCACTGACCTCAAACGACCCGAGGGTCTTCATATGATGGGCACGCTGAAGCACGTGGTCACTCTGCAACAAAGCAGTACTGTGGAGATGAAGCCTGCTGGGTTTTGGGGTAGGGAAGGGGGATGAGGGAATCCTTCTGGAACTCATTATTACCAGAGTTTTTAATGAAAGTTTAGAGTGGCACTTGGAACAATGGTATGGTTTGGCCACCACTGAAGCACATGGCTTGGACCAGATTTTGGCCAGTCAGCACATGCATGCATCCATATTTACGCCCGCTAATCTGAATCTGCACCATCCCCTTCAACAGCAATCACATGTGCCACAGGAGACGATGGCATATGCCTGGTGTGCCATATGGCCATATGGCCATATGGGTTTGAATCCAGGCCCAGCATGCAGAAACAGAGACACTTATTCATACCAGAAGGGTCTGCCAGCCCAGCTCTTCCAAATTAACATTAGGTGCTCACAATTGATGTGCAGGCTTTGACAGTAAACGTGTTACAGCTTAACACCCATCCTATTCCGTTGCCATTCGAGTTGTTTTGTCAGCTGCAATGGAAAGAACTAATTGAAACACGCCAGCTGTCCTCACTTTCTAGCTATCTTGGCTGCCTCTCCCTGTCCATTTCCTATTAACATCTCTGAGTGATTTCACAAAGCATTGCCTTGGCCTCCCACTAAATGCCATTCCAAACGCTCCCAGGCAGATTCAATAGTGTGAGGAGGAAAAAGCTGACCATCGCAAATTTAGCTGTGATTTGATTAATAACGTGACAATTTGCCGCTACTCGACGAGCCGGTCTCCCATTCATTCATTATCCTCCCAAATTATTTAGATCAAATCCCTCTGCCTCTTGTTCTCTTCTTGTATCCCAGAATGCCTCGCAGGCAGGCAGGCAGCAACGAGGTGTTGATTTCCAAGACTCCATTTGGTTTTCTGTCTCCTGCCATTATCTGTTTTAGTCATCATCTGCAGCCACTCAGTCAGTTGTGAGCTAGAGCTAGCTAGGCCTTGGCATGCACAGACAGACACTGGAGAGATTAAATAAAAGGAAAAGCCCAACCTTGTGAATTCCACTACTGACAAACAGGAGAGTTTCCTATTGAACAGAGCCAAGCTGGAAGGGAGATCAAGGTGGACTGTGTCCGACAGTACCGTCTGCAATTTTCCAACTTCTTCAGGAGACTTCTCGTTTTATGTGTTTATTTATGAATTTTTTTATATATATATATATCCTCTTTTTGTGAGCGTCCCTGACTGTTTATGTTCTGGCAAGGCGATGATGTAATGTGAGGGAACCGCAGTGTTTGCCTTGTAAATGAGAACTCCTGGTGGGCAAGGTGACTGTGGTGACCGGGTTGGCTTGGATCTCTTCTCTTTTTTCCTCTCAGCGCAAGGCTGCAATGGCCTCTGGTCATGTTGCGGAGAATTTGCATACTCCCATGTCTAATCTTAAAACTGCATTTGCATGCAGGTTTATTTCCTCCCTCTCTTGGTTGTACTGGACTGCATGGCAGTGGTGGCTGTGGTGGCCAGGTTATTCATACAACTCTCTGATTTGCATGATTGATGGTTTGTGGCGACCGAATTAGAACATGATTTAGATCTCTGATCCAGAGCGACGTTGGGTCTGTTTGCAGGTGGCCATCCCTGGTGTGCCTGGAATAAATAGCAAAGCACTGACAATGGATTAGATTCTGTACTTTGCAAGTCACCCTGCATTTGGGTATCTAGTAAAGTAAACAAAGACATGCAAAAATAATAATGATATGCACACACAGTAGAACTGCTTTGTTTTGTCAATGGTCTGTTCTTGTTTCATTCAAATCTCATGCACAACCTATTCTCCCCAAGGGGCAAAATTATTTATGTGAAGTAAGTCATCCACAACCTGCATTTACATGTTAAACATCCAATCCTCATCAACTACCAGTCAATCTACTCAGAGTAACATAATAGTCTCTGTGAGGGGAAGCGGTGGTATCATGATGGACCACCTTATCCTTTATTGATGGCCGCGGTTGCTGGCAGCACAGACCATCTGGCCTCCCTCTGTCTTTCTGTCAGTGTAGAGGGACAGAGGGAGGGATGGAGAGAGAAGAGTGGAGAGGTCTGCAACACAAATGTCACCCTATTCCTCTATGCGGGCCCTGGTCAAAAGTAGTGCCCTATATAGGGAATAGGGTGCCATTAAGGACACAACCGAGTGGTTAGCCAGCTCTCCAGATGTTCCAGGGGCACAGAGGGTCAGATGTGAAGGGTATCAGAGACAGGACAGCTGTGGAGCCGACACACAGGTCACAGAGGTCACCCACGTCCCCGATGGACACATCAGTCATCGAGGGGGCGTCCCTTAGCCTGTCGTCCGTCTGGTGTCCCCTCCTCCCTCCCTTTATTGCTCCCTCCCTCCATTCATCCACCCCCTCCATCCATCCTCATCTCCCTTCATCCCTCCTCTCAGTGCCACACCAGGCACGTGTAAATAAGGGCTAAATCCCCAGAGTACACAGGCCACAGGAAAGACTTTAAAAAGATCAATAGTGGCCTGAAATGTCATCTGGTGAACAGTGATGCCAACACTCCCCAAGGGAGTGTCACTGTCAACTCGTGCACTAACTGGGCCTGGGAGGTTCACAGTAGGGCTGTCCCCAAGCCTGGTTCTATCTCCATCTGTTACCATGTTGTAACCATGCATGACAGGTTGTTTTCCTGTCATCTGTTACCATGTTGTAACCATGCATGACAGCTTGATTTTCAGACTGTATGAAGGTGGGAAAAATGTCCTGAGAGAAAAAGGGAGAGTGAAAACCTGACAGCTGTGGTCGATTGTGGAAGTACAGTTGACAGTCGTCAGATTCAGTCGCGAGGAGAGCTGTTAGTTGCTTTGTGCAGTGACAGTGTTACCAGTGAAATGTTCTTGTAACCGCATTAAGCCCTGTGATAAAAACATGTCAGAGAAGACTTCCTGTCACTTGGATACCACCAGGCCTTCTGTTTAACTTCAGACAGATAGACAATCTAGAGTTGTTACGGTATTGGTACATTCTCGGCAATAACAAACAAGGTTTTCCGTTCATTGTTCACGTCTCATGTCTGTTTGTTTGTTGTAGGGGTATTGTGTATATAGCTATGAATTTACAAGGTTATTTCAGAACTCCAAGGCATATGCTCAACACAGTATGAAGCTGAGAGGCGTATGTATTCAACCTTTATTTAACTAGGCAAGTCAGTTAAGAACAAATTCTGATTTACAATGACTGCCTACCTATTGTGTCAGCCATAGTAGTACGGCGACCCTGGAGCAAATTAAGGTTAAGTGCCTTGCTCAAGGACACATCAACAGTTTTTTCAGCTTGTCGGCTCAGGTATTTGAACCAGCAACCTTTCGGTTACTGGCCCAACACTCTAACCGCTACCTGCCACCCATATATGATAACATACCATTTTACAATCAGCCCCTTGGCAGACCAGACAGTAATAGGGGTTGTTATGTCACCATCTTGCCTTTAACAGTGATTTTGAATCAGATCCTGATGCCCTTCATTAAAATGAGAAGGTAAATGGCAGCCCTGGCAGTGTGTGTGTGTGTGTGCATGCTTGCGTGGGGGCATGGTTGTGTGTGTGTGTGTGTGTGTGTGTGTGTGTGTGTGTGTGTGTGTGTGCATGCATGTGTGAAGTGGACTGCCCTTGCCTCAGCCTGGTCTAGTCTGGCAAACTGTTTTAATGAGGACATAAAGAGGGTCCGTTCCCCCCCCGCCATTACACCCCATTATAATCATCATTAAGATAACCCACCACCACTCATTGTGTCCTCAGTGTTACCGCTTCAGCCGTCCTAGTGGCTAGACTCTAGCAGCAACACTACTGCCTTCAGTTCCTCCACAATGTGTCTAGAAAAGAGAGGGGTTTCCACGGCAACATCAGTGAAGGGCGACATTTCGACAGAGAATTATTCGCCTTTCTCTCTCTCTCTCTGTCTCTTGTTTTTGCTCTCTCGTTTTCTCTTTCTTTCTCTCTTCCACTCTCTCTCTCTCTCTCTTTCTCTCTCTCTGAGACAAGGCCCCCACCCAGACGAGGTATCCTTATTCCAGACCCTTTTCATAATAAAGCCGTATTATTATACCCAGGCCTGAATTCGTTAGGAAAGTCGTGACACCTTTGCCTCCCCCGCTGCTCCTGTAAAGTTGAAGGGGGAACTTGTTTAAAATCTCCATACAGCGTTTTATTACCTTTTATGGGCGTTTGAATCCTTGGAAGATTAAGCGGGTTCTAATAAGCTCTGGATATTCCATTAGGAGTCTGTCCGCACTGAGTCTCTGAGCTGAGAGGAGCTGAGCTCTCACTGGCTGCTAAAGGCTGGAGGCTAGCTCTCACTGGCTGCTAAAGGCTGGAGGCTAGCTCTCATTTGGCTGTTCTCTGAAGCGCTGTGCTGTTGCCCATGGAGATGTTTAATTGAGGCTCTAGTAAGCCTTCTTGAATCTGCTTCATTAGAGGTAGAGGCTCTTCTCTCCCTTTATCTCCATCTGTCACTCCATTTTCTCCTTCTCTCTTTCATATTTTGTTCTCTACACTCAAGTGATATTTCTGTATTCAGAGGGTTTCCACTTGCTCCCTGCTGCTTTGCTCATTTGAAACCTGTATTTTAGGTTTACTGCTGCTACCACTGTCTTGTTTAGTAATATTGTATTCACCCTGCGTTTTTAAATGTGGTCAGGGAGAGATGGTGAAATGTTCCATTATCACTACTAGCACTTGTTCTGTCATCCACCATTTTCTCGAGCTGTGCTTTTGTCAATATATTCCAATTAAATTCTCCTTGAGATTTATCTTTTTCTGTGGCATTAGTTATTTAGTAGAAACATTGTAGCCCATTAAAATGTTATGCTCTCGGTACTATACATGGCGATTCTGTTGAATGCTCTTCGTTATAAAAGCTCCTTGTCTTCCCAGGGACCCAGATGAATTGGCTGTGATGAAGTGGCTGGCTGGGTTCAAAGTGCTTGGCTACAGCTTTAGAAATCCCTTGAAAGATCTGGGGGAGGGAGAAGCAAAAAGTCCATGATAAGGGTCCATGATCTCTTTTCACAGCACAATTGAAACATAATTATTTCATGCCAGATTGTGTGCTCAGCAAAGCCCGGAATAGGAGCGGCATTTAACTTTAATTAGGTGTGATTTATTCATACTGACTGGATCGCTCGCAGAAATTTGGTCATCTGATTATAGTCAAGCATGAAAATGACCTGATTAAACACTTAATGAAACCTAGAAAGAGAAAGAAAAGGGGAACCTTGGGTAGAAGAAGTGTAGCAGCAGTAAGGTGAGGGAGAGAGTGGGAGGGGACAGGGGGGAGGCAGGCAGATATTAGCTTTGCTTTGTCTTCTGGACCCACATACAACACATAGTTCTCCATAACTGTTAAACAGACACTTCTCCAAGCTTTTTCATTACACCAGGCAATGGTGAACGGTGCCAAGAAATAGGTTGAATTCTAATAAGGAAACCATTTCTAATTGTTATGGTGGATGCTTCCAAACAGGTGTAGTAAGGAAACTATTTCTATTTGTTATTGTGGATGCTTCCAAACAGGTGTAATAAGGAAACCACTTCTAATTTTTATGGTGGATGCTTCCAAACAGGTGTAATAAGGAAACAATTTCTAATTGTTATGGTGGATGCTTCCAAACAGATGTAATAAGGAAACCATTTCTAATTGTTATGGTGGATGCTTCCAAACAGGTGTATATCTACCTCCTCCCTTAACGTTTGTTCTTTCTTTGTCTCTGCAGGTGTGTCAACGAATGAGAATCCTGAGTCCAAGACTGTCAGCTCGGCCAAAGTCTCTGGGCTCCAACGTAGCCAGGAGCAGAGTAACGAGGTTTCCTTCACCCCGCCCGTGTCCAGCCCCACCCCAGCCTGCCCGCCTTCGGGCTCCCCTGCCCCCGCTGCCACCGCGGCAGCCCCCCCTCAGCACCTCTCCAAGGCGCAGCTCACCTCCCCGCCCCCCCTCCTCATCAAGAGAGAGTCGGACCGGGCGCCGCCCATCCCCAGATTCCCCACCCCTCCCCTGCTGAGGGCCCAGCCCCACCCTCTCCAGGAGCACCGGGTCCCTGTCTCACTCCCTCCCTCCCAGCACCAACACCAAGCCAGGCCTCTCATCAGCCAGCAAGTGCACCAGCATCACCCGCTGCATTACAACAGCCTGCACGACATCAGGTACAGTAGGACCACATCTGATCCGTGTGCTCTGGGTCTGTTTAGTTATGTCAGATCATTATGCTCTGTGTCTGTTTAGTTATGTCTGATCATTACGATTATGTTCTGGGTCTGTTTAGTTATGTCTGATCATTATGCTCTGGGTCTGTTTAGATATGCCTAGCAGTCTTCTTATGCTTTATGCCATGTGTCAAACTCATTCCACAGAGGCTGAGTGGCTGCGCGTTTCCGCCCCACCCTTGTACTTGATTGATGAATTAAGGTCACTAATTAGTAAATCCCCTCACCTGGTTGTCTAGGTCTTGCTTGTAAAGAAAAACCCAAAACCTGCAGACACTCAGCCCTCCGTGGAATGACAGAGACACCCCTGCTTTATACCTTGCTGATATGATATACAGTTGAAGTCGGAAGTTTACATACAACTTAGCCAAATACATTTAAACTCAGTTTTTCACAATTCCTGACATTTAATCCTAGTAAAAATTTGCTGTCTTAGGTCAGTTAGGATCACCACTTTATTTTAAGAATGTGAAATGTCAGAACAAGCTTCCCACAATTTAGTTAGGTGAATTTTGGCCCATTCCTCCTGACAGAACTGGTGTAACTGAGTCAGGTTTGTAGGTCTCCTTGCTCGCACACGCTTTTTCAGTTCTGCCTACAAATTTTCCATATAATTGAGGTCAGGACTCTGTGATAGCCACTCCAATACCTTGACTTTGTTGTCCTTAAGCCATTTTGCCACAACTTTGGAAGTATGCTTGGGGTCATTGTCCATTTGGAAGACCCATTTGCGACCAAGCTTTAACTTCCTGACTGATGTCTTGAGATGTTGCTTCAATATATCCACATAATTTTCCTTCCTCATTATGCCATCTATTTTGTGAAGTGCACCAGTCCCTCCTGCAGCAATGCACCCCCACAACATGATGCTGCCACCCACGTGCTTCACGGTTGGGATGGTGTTCTTCGGCTTGCAAGCCTCCCCCTTTTTCCTCCAAACATAACGATGGTCATTATGGCCAAACAGTTCTATTTTTGTTTCATCAGATCAGAGGACATTTCTCCAAAAAGTACCATCTTTGTCCCCATGTGCAGTTGCAAACCGTAGTCAGGCTTTTTTATGGCGGTTTTGGAGCAGTGGCTTCTTCCTTGCTGAGCGTCCTTTCAGGTTATGTCGATATAGGACCCGTTTTACTGTGGATATAGATACTTTTGTACCCGTTTCCTCCAGCATCTTCACAAGGTCCTTTGCTGTTATTCTGGGATTGATTTGCACTTTTCACACCAAAGTATGTTCATCTCTAGGAGACCGAACGCGTCTCCTTCCTGAGCGGCCCCATGGTGTTTATACTTGCGTACTATTGTTTGTACAGATGAACGTGGTACCTTCAGGCATTTGGAAATTGCTCCCAAGGATGAACCAGACTTGTGGAGGTTTTGTTTTTGAAGTCTTGGCTGGAATCTTAAAATGTTCCCATGATTTTGAGCAAAGAGGCAGTGAGTTTGAAGGTAGGCCTTGAAATACATCCACAGGTACACCTCCAATTGACTCAAATGATGTCAATTAGCCTATCAGAAGCTTCTAAAGCCATGACATCATTTTCTGGAATGTTCCAAGCTGTTTAAAGGCACAGTCAACTTAGTGTATGTAAACTTCTGACCCACTGGAATTGTGATATAGTGAATTATAAGTGAAATAATCTGTCTGTAAACAATTGTTGGAAGAATTACTTGTGTCATGCAAAGTAGATGCCTAACCGACTTCCAAAACTATAGTTTGTTAACATGAAATCTGTGGAGTGGTTGAAAAATGAGTTTTAATGACTTCAACCTAAGTGTATGTAAACTTACGACTTCAACTGTAATATGATACAATTCAATGAGTTTGACACCCCTACTTTATACCTTGCTGATATGATATAATTAAGCAATAAGGCACGAGGGGGTGTGGTATATGGCCAATATACCAAGGCTAAGGGCTGCTATTATAAACTGGTTACTTAAGTAATTAGAGCAGTAAAACAACATGTTTTGTCATACCCATGTTATACGGTCTCATATACCACGGCTGTTAGCCAATCAGCATTCAGAGCTCGAACCACCCAGTTTATAATATGATACAATTCAATGAGTTTGACACCCCTGCTTTATATCTTGCTGATATGATATAATATGATACAATTCCTTTTATATTGTCTACTCAAGTGGAAATTCAGGTCAGCACATCACATATACACACATCACATATACACACACATTTTCAGAATTTACAGATGCAGCTTCCAGTCATCTAATAAACCAACACAAATTCACTGAATACACAGTCTATAACTAATTGCTGACAAGGTCTTTCTCTCTCTCTGTCTTCTTTAACATTACAGTCACAGCGGCGGCAGTGCAGGCCTCCCCAAACACCACCACCTGCCTCCCTCCCCCCACCACCTGAGCGGCCTCCCCTCCTCCACCCCAGCCCTGCCCCTGTCCATAGCCAACCTTTCTACCTCGCACTATTCCTCCCTGCGAAGCCCGGCCCATCGCCATCCGGCCATGTTCGCAACCCCCGCCACACTTCCGCCACCTCCGACCTTACCCACCAACAGCCTTGTGGTCCCTGGGCACCCCGCTGGCACCCCCTACCCAGGTAACACTGCCCTCCTGACCGCTCTGGCAGAAAAGCTAGTCTGTCTCTAACATTAAGTAGCAATTCAGCCAAAGTAACAATCTTATACTGTGATTTCCAAGTCAATTGTACATTTAAACCTAACTGTACAGTACCAGCTTCCAAGTACAGAGGGAATAAATTAAGTGATTTATGTAACATTAAGTAGAAGTCAACATGCCAGGTTACATGGTCCTGCAACAAGCACTGTAACCATTAAATTATAATTTGATGATGTGGTAAGTGAACTCATTTATTACAATTTCACATGCGCTAAAGGAGGGAATAATGGATAGATAGAAGACTATTAAATTATCCCGCTACAAATGATAAAGGCATTTGAAATATGTTGACGCCCCTCTATGTTACTTTAACAATGGTAGAGATTTCTAAATCTTAACAATATGCATTTGTAGACACTGTACCCTGTTAGCATATTTTAGTAATCTGGGTTTGGAGTGAAATGCCAGAGGATCTAACTAACTGTTCTCTTATGCCAGGTCAGGGGGAGGTCATGTTAGATAAGACTTGAGCGAAATTACGTAAGACTTTCATATTAAAGCTGCCCTTTTGTTCTTCTATTGTGGAAATGCTCTTAAGTTGACATAGTATTGAAATATGTCAAATGTAGACGAATTGTATCTTTATATGACATTGTCTCTGTATAAGATAAATTATTGTTTGTAGTCATTTATTCTTTATTGATACTATTTTTTATGTTTATTGTACTGTAATAGACATTTAAAGTAGTAGTACTAGGAGTAGCTAAAATATGTAGCATTGAGATCTAAGACAGAGTGGAGGGAGAGTCTGCTGTGTTTTCTGCTGAGGCGTAGCTAAACTATGTAGCATTGAGATCTAAGACAGAGTGGAGGGAGAGTCTGCTGTGTTTTCTGCTGAGGTGACTCTTGGTTCTTTCTTGTCTTTAGATACCAGCCTGTTGATATCATTCAACCAACCAATCATGTATTGCCAGCCTCATTCGGGGATTCTGATTGGCACATTGTCACAGGCAACTCTCTTGCCGCCACCAATGAGTCCTCACGTAGAAAACCCTCACAGCATGAGCTGGAGAAACAGAGAATGCCAGGTGACTATTTTTTCTTCTCCTCTACCCCTGTTGTTGAGACTGACTGGCGCCGTGCCTTTCTTGTGTCCCCCTCCCCCTTCCCACCCCCCCCCACCTTTTCTCGCTCTCCTTTCTTGCAGAGCATGACCTCCTGCGGCAGGAGCTGAACAACCGCTTCCTGGTTCAGAGTTCAGAGGGGCGGAGCCGGGGGCCGTCCTCCGCGGGGTCCCCGCTGGCCCCTGTGTCGCTCCTGAGGGGAGCGTTTCACCAACACCAGCACATGCATCAGCACCAACACACCCACCAGCACACCTTCACGCCCTTCCCGCCCAGTCTGCCCCCGGCCGCCATCATTACTCCGCCCACCGCACCCCCCATGGTGCGAACCCCAGCCAGAAATGTGAGGATAAGTAAAGCTCCCATATACAGTATCCCCCCCCTTCCTTGTCACCCAAATCGCCAAACGACCCCCCTGGTCACCCCTCTCCAGTACCCTCCCAACTGAAAGGGCCAGAGCCTGCCCTCCTTCCCCACCCAAAAACATGCTATCCATTCCCCCTTCAGCTGGTTGGATCTCTTGGTCCTCTGCAAACTGTCACAGTGACACTGTAACAGTGCATTTTTACTTAGAGTTTACTGAGGCATATAATCCTCACTACAACCCCATAATGGGTAGTACTGGATCTAACCTGTCATCTCCCCTCCACAGTACACATGTTTGTAGTGGTTCATCCTCAATGCTGAAACCAGACCTAACTCACAGACTGCTGCTGCCCATATAATACTAGATGTTATGCTTTGGGACCAGAGTTTTCCTTGTGGGTTAGCCTATATAGAGGGCCGGGCTTCATTGCTTTACAAAGGCTCACTATATGCCCCTTCTCCTTTCCAACAAAAGGAAGCTTGCAGAAGCCATGCCATTCAGTGTACGTCAGTACATTTGATTCAATTTATTCATCATTCTCTCTCAGAACATGCCAAACATTTTGCCGTTTCAATTTCTTTCCCTGGAACAAAGGAGACCGATTGAAGGGAGTGTTTTTATTGTTTTCATATGGATGTGTTTGAAATGGTTTCTGAATGTTCTGATTTCCCTGCACCGTACTAGAAACAAAAAGACCTTCCAACAGATGTGTGGCGTGACTGCAGTGCACTAGGGGCTTATGCTCTGCAATAACAGATTCAAAGGCTGTGGTTACACTCAATGACTTCATTCCAGATGAAAGGGGGTGACGTCATTCGGACTGTTTTGATAATGCATAATTGCTTCCGTGCCTTTTCAAACGCCATCAGGCAAGGCACCGGCATCAAGTCAGCCAAGGGCAAAACATTGGCAGCTCTAGATCGGAAAAATAGTATTCATCCATCATTTGGAATGCGTATAGCAATCTGGGAAACCCATTCAGACAGGACTCACATTTGTGCCCTTTCAACATTAAGCTTAATAGATATAATCCATCATGTCATGACCCCTGATTAAGAGGCTAGGGCCCATTTAGAGCACAGGGAGCTCTTTGCTTTGTGGAATCTAACATTATCCCTGTATGTCAGAAACCCCAGGAAAAAGGCTTAGCTTGTGCACAGTATATTATACAGCTATCTGATAAGCAGTCAGGGAGACTGTTTAGTTTAGATTGTGTATCTTAGTCAGAAAGCATGTGTAGCCTGCTGTTACCTTCTTCTGTCTGCAGCTGATCCCTCCATATGTCAGCCAGGCATTATGTATATGCACTCTGTTTGAAGAGGATCTGGAGTTATTTCCTCATCTTGCTGATAATGGTATTATGTATGTGTGTATGGCTGTTTGCAATCACATCAAACTGATGCATTGTTGTTACAATGGAATTTAAAACTGTTCATGTATTCTGTTTTACTGAGACTGTTTCTACTTAACCCATGTTGTTTTCTATCTCCCCCTAACATTGCTATTCCACTTCCATTTGATTGCTTGTTTTTGCTGTTTGTTTTTTGGTGTCTTTCATAAAGTGTGCGGTTGGATCGCATCGGCCCAGCTGTGCTCACTTTAAGCGCTCCATGTCATTTCAGCTATGTAACAGCCCTTGGCTAATAGCTGTAATTAATGAAATGATGAATCCTCTGTATTTGTTTATTGTGCTACACCCTCAAGCAGCTGGCCCCGCCAAATGGCAACACTGAGTGTCTATTTTCCCCTTTGTCTTCTTAGGGTGAAGGAATATCCTTAATTGTTTAAAGATGAAATATCGAGCTTTAATTATCCAAAGCTGTTTACAATAAACCTCTGACAGGCCCCGTAAATTACAATGCATGAGTTTTATAGACAGCCATAAAGCCACCAGCGAGTATTACTCCCCCAGTGTAAAACATAAAACAGGCACGTGCTTCAGACGGGGAGGAGGGGGAGAAGGGGAGTGGATCGGTTTAATGCGCTCGGAAGCTGCCTCAGCATTTCCACTCAATAGGGTGTCTGTGTTTGATTTGGGCCAATTAGCGCCCGCAAAACACAAACACTCCGCCCGCCTCTGTGGCCGTTCTCTGTGGCGGATGTTGAATGGCCCAGCCCTGTAAGAGAGAGGAGCTGTGCCGAGAGTGTGTTGAGCGAGAAAACCACCTCCTTTCCTGTTTATGTCGCAGGATGGAGGCGCACACACACACACACAGACACAGAATTCACAGATTCATGTGCAACCCGTTTTCACTTTTTATGTAAACCCAAACCAGCGGTGGCTTGCCAAGAAGGCTTTGTAAAAACACTCCCAAAAGTACATGCAAATGGTTTGTGTATTTACGGAAAAGGAATAAGTTACTGTCAGTTGCAATTAGCCCGTATTCAAAATAGAGGAACAGTATTGGCTTACATGAAGGCACACATAATCAGATTCTGTATATGAGGCTATAGAAAATGTTTCATTATATTTAACCATTTGAGGCTTCCAAAGTTAGTTCAGTCCCATGCTGTACATGTCCTAAACTAGCTGCCTTGCATTGAAAATGTAGTCTGCCCAATTCAGTTTCACTTATAAAAGGCTTACTGTTCGTATACCCCCAGTTGTATGATCTTATGCATAGAATATTGGCATGTCAGTGCGATTTTCTTTCAACTCTTTCTCTCGCCACACACACTAAAATGACCCCCCTGTAGTATATGTGTCTCTGTGGGCTCTGATTCCATAACAGAGAACATTGTAAAAATCTGTTACAGCCAATCAGATTAACATTTCTCCAAATGTTCCACCGAATAAGAATCATAACTCAATCTTCTCATTTTACACTGGGATCCTTTTAGTAAGGTAGGGAGAGCTCACCCCCAATAACTCGATGGCTGTTTTTCTGTGGTGCAGAAGAAAAAATCATGTCTTCCTAATTTTGGTAGTCCATTTGATTAGTCATACCGCTGATGATTTAATGCCATCTCAGTCTGTCGTCCGGCCGTCCAACCGCATGTTAAATGAAGCAAACTCAATACCCCAGAATGCTCAGTGTTTTCTTTAAGCCAGCTGTTGTCAGACGTCCTGGGCTTATGATCTGACTGATGTTGTACTGAACTTCCTCTCTCCTGTGTTGTTGTGTCACTGAATAGGTGCAATGAGTCGAAATTGTATTCCTTTGATGATCTTTGGTTCATAGATGCAGAGTTCATGTTATTGTTATTGGTCAACATCACTGACATATTTCTGTCTTTTCCTTCTTTTTTTTGCAGTTCGACAAATACGCTCCAAAACTCGACAATCCATTCATTAGACATTCAAATGTAAGTAGTTTGGAGATAGAAAATATCAACGTTTTCCTCGAAACGTGTTGAAGTATGCGTGGGTGTTGTCTTTATGCGTCTTGTTGCAATCTGTTTTAAGAGGTGGTTTTATGTCTCCTCTCCTTCGTGTAGTTCTTCCCCTCCTACCCCCCCACAATGCCAGGCATGCCCCCGCTGCTCCCACACTCAGGACCCTTCAGCTCACTGCAAGGAGCCTTCCAGCCCAAGGTTAGCCCCACAGACCTACACACATGCATTGCACACGCACAAAGTACAGTACCTGCATTTACTCATCCACTCACACAAAGCAAATACATTGTATGCGCACAGACATAAACATGTCCAAGCTCGTTCACTCACTCACACAGGACAAAAATACCATACACACAAATAAAGGAGCATCCACAGTTCATCAAAAACACCCGCACTGGCAACTTACCATTCGCTCGACATCTCAACCAGGAAATGAGGGTAGAATTAGGGGGTCTGAATTGCACCAAAACCTTACTTTTCGTTCTGTGTACAGGGCAGCAGCCAGCTGCATTTAAATTGAACCAGCCTAATAAATCTTTTTTCCAATAATGGACTATGCAAAAAAGGCCTGTCTCTAAGCTGGCTGGGCCTGAGCCGCCAGACACTGTGCCGCGCTGCACTGTGCAGGGGGAGATAAGCAGCAGCTGTGTGTGTGTGTGTGTGTGTGTGTGTGTGTGTGTGTGTGTGTGTGTGTGTGTCGCTGGCTGGTGTGTGACGATCAGGACCTGGCAGGCGCCCAATAGGCTCTGACCCTGTTGTAAGCTACCAATCAAAGCTGGCCTAGATCCCCTGGTCTTATTCCCAACAGGCTCTATTATGGAGGCCTTTTGTTTCCTGCCTCCAGATGGTTAGAGTACAGTACAGTTAGCCCCCTCCATCTCTCCATTCACCACCTACAGCCCCCTGCTGGGCACCACTGAGCAGCAGGAGAGGGGTTGGAGGATAGAGGGGTAGTAGGGTGGTGGGTCTGGTGCTAGGGGTGGTCAGAGTACAGTACATCACCTTAATCCCCCACTGAGGGGTAGGAGGGTGGTGGATGGAGAGCGTGCTGCCAGAGGTTACAGGGATCACCTAGTACTCTAGGATGGATTAAGATGGCTGATCGAGGCATTCTGGTTCTTCTAGATCTCAAAGACAGAGACCTCTATCCTTTGCTGTCTTTTGCTGATTCTGCACTGGAGCCCTTAAAGGAGTGCTAGTCATTAACGTCACATACAGTTTCTAGTCTCTGCAGAGACTCTTATTTGTGAATAAATGCAGAAGAGCCCATGTTTTTGAGTGAGTATTGGTTTGCTTATGTTGTGCTTTTCCACCATCTTTGTAACACTTTTGCTTGCCTCTTTCTCTCCTCCATATCTCGCTCTCTTTCTATCCTTTCTTTCAGTCCTCCAACCCCATAGACGTAGCCTCCCGTCCGGGGGCAGTACCTCACACACTCCTACAGAAGGACCCACGGGTTAGTATACTGGCCCAGGTTGTCCCTCGAAAACACCAAGCACACACTTTTCTCTCAACAATAGAGATGAATTAAATTGATTGGTTGTTGTGGATTGTTAAGTCTGTGGGTTCATAATGGTTAATATTTTATTTTCTCGACACAGGTATCCGATCCTTTCAGGACATCAGTCAGAGTAAGAGATGGTTTAATTTTCCTTTCATGCACTGTCCAATCTACTGCAGTACCAATGTGTACACTGAGTCAATTCTACAGTACCATCGTGTCATAACATTGAGGTTTTGGGTCTGACCTCAAGTCATTTGCTTATTTCCAGAAACCCGGCAAGTGGTGTGCGGTGCACGTCCAGATCGCCTGGCAGATCTACCACCATCAGCAGAAGATGAAGGTGGGCAAGCTCAGTCTGTGTGTGTGTGTGTGTGTGTGTGTGTGTGTGTGTGTGTGTGTGTGTCTGTGTCTGTGTCTGTGTCTGTGTCTGTGTCTGTGTCTGCGTCTTGGGTGGCAGGAGGAGGTCAGGGGAAAGGAGAGAAGGGCTGCTCTGCCAAATGTTTCCCTTTCCAGAGGATTCGTCTCTTTCTATATCTAGTTAAGCAGTGGCCATTTTGGTTGTGGCTTGGAAAACTGTTGTCTCTGTCATGGTGTCACTGTCATAGGCACCCTGTCCTCATGGGGTTTAGTGGGCCTAATCAGCTTACACTAATTTTGTTATGACAAAGTACGTGTTGGGGATCTAGAGGCATTATTTATGTTGTCACTACTCTCTGATCTCACACAGTGATTATATCACTGATTATAGCAGATTAGAAGTCCCTCCTTGAACTATGAAATTGCTGGCATCAATTATTGATAATTACTACATGTGTAAACACTGACAGTGACACTGTTTCTTTTCTTCCTTTACTTTATCTTTTATTTTAATCTCCCTTGTGTTCTCACTCTCTCCCAACGCCCCCCCCCCCCCCCTCCCCCTTCCCTCTTGCTAACAGCAGATGCAGGTGGACCCTCACAAACTGGACATGAATGGAAAGCTGGACCTGTTCAGTCGTCCCCCCGCCCCGGGGGTGTTTCCTGGGTTCCCCTACACCCACGACCTGGCACGACCCATGTTCTCCTCCACAGGTGAGTACAGGGCTCGTCGTCAGCCACCCAGCACAGGGCACAGAATGATAGGTCACAGTCCAATGACAATTTTTTGTAGGCAGAGGGGGGAGGGGCATACCGTTTTTTGGGGAACTCACTACAGACGTCTATTTCGGTAATACAGAACTAGTAAAGGCCCAGTGCACTACTTTTGTGATTTCTTTATATACTGTATATATACAGTTGAAGTTACATACACGTTAGCCAAATACATTTAAACTCAGTTTTTCACAATTCCTGACATTTAGTCCTAGTAAAAATTAGGATTAGGATCACCACTTTATTTTAAGAATGTGAAATGTCAGAATAATAGTAGAGAGAATGATTTACATTCACATTCCCAGTGGGTCAAAAGTTGTTGAATTTTGGCCCATTCCTCCTGACTGAACTGGTGTAACTTAGTCAAGTTTGTAGGCCTCCTTGCTCGCACACGCTTTTTCAGTTCTGCCCACACATTTTCTATAGGATTGAGGTAAGGGGTTTGTGATAGCCACTCTAATACCTTGACTTTGTTGTCCTTAAGCCATTTTGCCACAACTTTGGAAGTATGCTTGGGGTTATTGTCCATTTGGAAGACCCATTTGCGACCAAACTTTAACTTCCTGACTGATGTCTTGAGATGTTGCTTCAATATATACACATACTTTTCCTTCTTCATGATGCCATCTATTTTGTGAAGTGCACCAGTCCCTCCTGCAGCAAAGCACCCCCACAACATGATGCTGCCACCCTGGTGCTTCACGATTTGGATGGTGTTCTTCGGCTTGCAAGACTCCCTCTTTTTCCTCCAAACATAACGATGGACATTATGGCCAAACAGTTCTATTTTTGTTTCATCAGACCAGAGGACATTTCTCCAAAAAGTACGATCTTTGTCCCCATGTGCAGTTGCAAACCGTAGTCTGTTTTTTTTTTATGGCGGTTTTGGAGCAGTGGCTTCTTCCTTGCTGGGTGACCTTTCAAGTTATGACAATATAGGACTCGTTTTACTGTGGATATTGATACTTTTGTACCTGTTTCCTCCACCATCTTCACAAGATCCTTTGCTGTTATTCTGGGATTGATTTGCACTTTTCGCACCAAAGTACGTTCATCTCTAGTAGACAGAACGCGTTTCCTTCCTGAGCGGTATGACGGCTGCGTGGTCCCATGGTGTTTATACTTGAGTACTATTGTTTGTACAGATGAACGTGGTACCTTCAGGCTTTTGGAAATTGCTCCCAAGGATGAACCAGACCATTCTTTTTCTGAGGTCTTGGCTGATTTCTTTAGATTTTCCCATGATGTCAAGCAAAGAGGCAGTGAGTTTCAAGGTAGGCCTTGAAATACATCCACAGGTACACCTCCAATTGACTCAAATTATGTCAATTAGCCTATCAGAAGCTTTGTGACATCGTTTTCTGGAATTTTCCAAGCTGTTTAAAGGCACAGTCAACTTAGTGTGTGTAAACCTCTGACCCACTGGAATTGTGAATTATAAGTGAAATAATCTGTCTGTAAACAATTGTTTGAAGAATTACTTGTGTCATGCACAAAGTAGATGTCCTAACCGACTTGTCAAAACTGTAGTTTGTTAACATGAAATCTGTGGAGTGGTTGAAAAATGTGTTTTAATGACTTCAACATAAGTGTATGTAAACTTCCGACTTCAACTGTATACTATACTGTGTGTGTATATATATATATACACTGTGGGCCAAAAGTTTGGAATATTACTCATTCAAGGGTTTTTATTTATTTGCACTATTTTTTACATTGTACAATAAAAGTGAAGACATCAAAACTATGACATAACACATATGGAATCATGTGGTAACCAAAAAAGTGTTCAACAAATCAAAATATATTTTATATTTGAGATTCTTCAAAGTAGCCACCCTTTGCTTTGATGACAGCTTTGCACACCCATGGCATTCTAACAACCAGTTCATGAGGACCGCCACATGAAGGGAAGACCCTGAGTTAACTCTGCTGCAGAGGATAAGTTCATTAGAGTTACCAGCCTCAGATTGCAGCCCAAATAAATGCTTCACAGAGTTCAAGTAACAGAGACATCTCAACATCAACTGAACAGAGGAGACTGTGTGAGTCAGGCCTACATGGTCGAATTGCTGCAAAGAAACCACTACTAAAGGACACCAATAAGAAGAAGAGACTTGCTTGGGCCAAGAAACACGAGCAATGTGTCACGATCGGGTGTATACAGAGACAGAGGCGCAGCGCAGTTGAAGTAGTTCGACATGTTTAATTATATAGATATAGAAGTGTACACAACACTGTCAAACAAAACACGATCCAAACAAAACGAAAACACACTTACTTTGACCATAACACTGTAGAGATATCTAACAATGACCCACACAACAGGTGTGGGATAAGGCAACTTAAATAGAATCGCAGCTGTCTCTAATTGGGGATTCAGCACAAAAAAGAAAACATAAATCTAGGCCTACTAGATATGTCAGGCTCTGACCCTGGTTATCTAGAGGAGCCAAAGAGCTCCCTATGGCCAGAGCCTGGCCCAATTTGAGATTTTTGGTTCCAACCTCAACCAAATTTAGATGGTTTGGGATGAGTCGGACCGCAGTGAAGGAAAAGCAGCCAACAAGTTCTCAGCATATGTGGGAACTCCTTCAAGACTGATGGAAAAGAATTCCAGGTGAAGCTGGTTGAGAGAATGGCCAAGAGTGTGCAAAGCTGTCATCAATGCAAAGGGTGGCTATTTGAAGAATTGTTACTACATGATTCCATATGTGTTATGTCATAGTTTTGATGTCTTCACTTTAATTCTACAATGTAAAAAATAGTGCAAATAAAGAAAAACCCTTGAATGAGTAATATTCCAAACTTCTGGCCCCCAGTGTATATATATATATACAGTGGGGAGAACAGGTATTTGATACACTGCCGATTTTGCAGGTTTTCCCACTTACAAAGCATGTAGAAGTCTGTAATTTTTATCATAGGTACACTTCAACTGTGAGTGACGGAATCTAAAACAAAAATCCAGAAAATCACATTGTATGATTTTTAAGTAATTCATTTGCATTTTATTGCATGACATAAGTATTTGATACATCAGAAAAGCAGAACTTAATATTTGGTACAGAAACCTTTGTTTGCAATTACAGAGATCATACGTTTTCTGTAGTTCTTGACCAGGTTTGCACATACTGCAGCAGGGATTTTGGCCCACTCCTCCATCCAGATCCTTCAGGTTTCGGGGCTGTCGCTGGGCAATGCGGACTTTCAGCTCCCTCCAAAGATTTTCTATTGGGTTCAGGTCTGGAGACTGGCTAGGCCACTCCAGGACCTTGAGATGCTTCTTACGGAGCCACTCCTTAGTTGCCCTGGCTGTGTGTTTCGGGCCGTTGTCATGCTGGAAGACCCATCTTCAATGCTCTTACTGAGGGAAGGAGGTTGTTGGCCAGGATCTCGCCATACATGGCCCCATCCATCCTCCCCTCAATACAGTGCAGTCGTCCTGTCCCCTTTGCAGAAAAGCATCCCCAAAGAATGATGTTTCCACCTCCATGCTTCACGGTTGGGATGGTGTTCTTGGGGTTGTACTCATCCTTCTTCTTCCTCCAAACACGGCGAGTGGAGTTTAGACAAAAAAGCTCTATTTTTGTCTCATCAGACCACATGACCTTCTCCCATTCCTCCTCTGGATCATCCAGATGGTCATTGGCAAACTTCAGACGGGCCTGGACATGCGCTGGCTTGAGCAGGGGGACCTTGCGTGCGCTGCAGGATTTTAATCCATGACGGCGTAGTGTGTTACTAATGGTTTTCTTTGAGACTGTGGTCCCAGCTCTCTTCAGGTCATTGACCAGGTCCTGCCGTGTAGTTCTGGGCTGATCCCTCACCTTCCTCATGATCATTGATGCCCCACGAGGTGAGATCTTGCATGGTGCCCCAGACCGAGGGAGATTGACCGTCATTTTGAACTTCCTCCATTTTCTAATAATTGCGCCAACAGTTGTTGCCTTCTCACCAAGCTGCTTGCCTATTGTCCTGTAGCACATCCCAGCCTTGTACATGTCTACAATTGTATCCCTGATGTCCTTACACAGCTCTCTGGTCTGTTTGATTGATTGTGTGGACAGGTGTCTTTTATACAGGTAACGAGTTCAAACAGGTGCAGTTAATACAGGTAATTATTGGAGAACAGGAGGGCTTCTTAAAGAAAAACTAACAGGTCTGTGAGAGCCGGAATTCTTACTGATTGGTAGGTGATCAAATACTTATGTCATGCAATAAAATGCAAATTAATTATTTAAAAATCATACAATGTGATTTTCTGGATTTTTGTTTTAGATTCCGTCTCTCATAGTTGAAGTGTACCTATGATAAAAATTACAGACCTCTACATGCTTTGTAAGAAGGAAAACCTGCAAAATCGGCAGTGTATCAAATACTTGTTCTCCCCACTGTATACTGTATATTATGCTATGCCACGCCCACAGAGGTTAGTTTCTTTTCCGCTGGATCTGAGTACCTTCCCAATGATTTCTGGAACGCAAACACATTCTAAACCGTTCTGATTGGTCCCAGAAACCAATGGGTTGGACCAGAGACGATGACTTTGTTTTGTACAACACCCCTCATTTTGACGTCACCACAAACGACTTCAACGATGGCAGTCTCAGACTTAAGTATGTAGAGAACATAGAACAGCGGTAGAATTCAGTTTGAGTCGTCAGGCAACAGCTGACCCTACTTGAAGTGCTGTTGTTCTAAATGTTGTTCCAGACATGCAACTGTGTCAGATGTGGCCATGAATATGGATGCTTTTCTATGTGTGCCGCCCAAATGGCCCCCTATTCGCTACATAGTGCACTTCTTTTGACCAGGGCCGGGTGCCATTTGGAACACACCCTGTGTGATAATTGACTGGTAGAACCTGCCTTGAAGGGCAACATGGAAGCGGATGCCCTTTAGCTTGTAATTATGCAGTATTGTATCATCAAGTATAGGCTTGTAATTGGCTCGTTCATTAAGCATTCATGATATATGGGTGAAGAACGTTTTGTAAAAGAGGTCAACGTCTGTTCATAACAAAGCGCCCCCATCCAGACACACACGCTCACGTGATACTATTGAATGTTATGCTAATTTCTATCAAGCCTTTCTCAGCCAACCACTGTTAACCCTATGAAACATCATATATCCTTCACTCTATTGTTGGTGTTTTGAATGTTTATCTAATTAGCAGTGCTACTGTAAAATATTGTTTACTGTCCACATTTAAAAGATTAGCATTAGCCATTTGTCTTGTGTCAGGGGCGTGTCAAAGGTCACAGGGTTAAAGGTCACCATAGCGCTTACTATGGGTGGTTTATTTGGGGCCGCTCTCCTCTCAGTCAGACTTACCTCTGCCTAGATGCGTAGTTAGAGGTTATGACGGATGGCTGTTGTGGCGCTACTAAATGAGTGGAGGTAACATGGTTTCTCATCCCTCTCTCTCTCTCTCTCTCTCTCTCTCTCTCTCTCTCCCCCCCATAGGTTCTGGCCATCCGGCCGCCTCCCCATACGGCCCCTCCCCCCACCACAGTGGCTTCCTGCCTCCCAGCCACTTGGCAGGTAAGTGTAAGTAGCACCACATTTTACATTCACTTTTTCCTTTTTTTGTCTTCTACAGTCACCAGGGCATAGGGATTTGGGGGGACTTTTATCACATGACATCTGGTTGCCTTTTGGTCTGGTTGCCTTTTGGTGTCTGTAATTATCTTTGTGGCCTTATCACATGTAGAATATATCAAAAAATGTATTAATAGAATGACAACGCTGTAAAACATTATCCTAAATATAAACTATCAACTTACTGCTGTTTAATATGAGAGTTTCAACATGAAAACTTGACTTGGCAGTGAAACACCCATTTTTTATTTGTCTTTAAGGTTTGAAAACTGCCATTACATGTAGCCTACACTGTACAATACAAAGACACTGTCTCTTGTTAGGCACACAATTACATTTTAGTAATTTAGCTACAGGAGCAATTAGGTTTAAGTGCCTTGCTCAAGAGCACACTGACAGATTTTTCATCTAGTCGGTTCTGGGACTCGAACCAGCAACCTTTCAGTTATTAGCCGAAGGCTCTTAACTGCTAGGCTACCTGCCGCCCTACAATTGAATTAAAGGGCAACTACACATCCATATTTTTGGAGTGGTGGATTCTTCCCATACCTCAAACGTTATCTCCTTATAGGACCCTACAACTGTAGAGTGACTGTTCAAAATCGCTAATAATAATACCCTTTTTGAGATTGTGCAAAGGTTTTATTTTTTCCTTCCAAAAAAGCAATGTAAATATGATATTGTCCAGGTTAAAATGATAAATTATTTGTGTATGAAGGGTAGGTCTATAGGCTACTTGCTCAGCCCACAAATTTAAGATAACATTTAAATGCTACACGCATCATCTGCTTTCCAGGGCCAGTATTGTTTTCGTTCGGGCCAGTAGCTTTCAGTTGTCACTGGCCCAGTGTGCCATTTGGAAATGTAAAAGATAGCTATTTATTATTAGCCTGGTTCTGTATGGAATGCAGGTACATTATTGGAAACAGGTCAAGTCATTATCTCCGCTCAGTGGTAAAAACATTGGTTGTGTTGAAAAAGTTAGTAAAAAAAAAAAAGCCCTGTAAAATGTTTTTGCGCCAAACTGGTGGCAGTTGTGAAAAAAGTAAATAGTTGGAAGAGTGTCATTGTTGATTAGATGCTTTTTTTCATTAATTAGGCTATTTTCTCTTGAGCCATATGGTCTATCCACTAGAAACTCATGGACAGTATGAACACTGTAAAAAAACAAATAATATATGTTAATATTTATTGAAGTATAAATGGCCAAAGTTACCATAGATTGCCATAGATTACCTGTTAATTACCAAAATTACTGACAGTTCCTGTAACTTTGGTAGATTACCAATAGTTTTGCAACCCTACTACGGCATCATTTGATAACATAGCCAACCCTACCACGGCATCATTTGATAACATAGCCAACCCTACCACGGCATCATTTGATAACATATCCAACCCTACTACGGCATAATTTGATAGCATAGCCAACCCTACTATGGCATCATTTGATAACATAGCCAACCCTACTATGGCATAATTTGATAACACAGCCAACCCTACTGCGGCATCATTTGATAACACAGCCAACCCTACTACGGCATCATTTGATAACATGGCCAACCCTACCACGGCATCATTTGATAACATAGCCAACCCTACCACGGCATCATTTGATAACATAGCCAACCCTACCACAGAATCATTTGATAACATAGCCAACCCTACTACGGCTTCATTTGTTAACATAGCCAACCCTACCACGGCATCATTTGATAACATAGCCAACCCTACCACAGAATCATTTGATAACATAGCCAACCATACTACGGCATCATTTGATAACATAGCCAACCCTACCACAGCATCATTTGATAACATAGCCAACCCTACTACGGCATCATTTGATAACATATCTAACCCTACCACGGCATCATTTGATAACATATCCAACCCTACCACGGTATCATTTGATAACATAGCCAACCCTACTACGGCATCATTTGATAACATAGCCAACCCTACTACGGCATCATTTGATAACATAGCCAACCCTACTACGGCATCATTTGATAACATAGCCATTTGTTGATTGGAAAATAAGTTCACTTGAAGGTTACAATAGGGATTTAGAGGTCCTTAGTTAGCTAGTGAGGTCATCTCTCGCACTGAATTTTACTTTAAGGCTGTGTAGAGAGAGCCCTCCCCCTGTGATTCAGAAAATATACCCTTGAATAACCCTCCTTCCTGTACTGATGTGGAAGGAAGGCCACTCTGGGCTTGTTGAGGTAGTATTTTTAATCCCCCCGACATTATTTTACAGCCCCTTTGTTCAAGTGAAGGTTTTTTTTTACAGCACAACACTCCTGTCTTATTTCATACTGTCTTGGACAGAGGCAGATGACCTCAGAAAATATGACATTTTACCTTGAGGCTTCTTTCTATCGCCTCTTCAAGTTCTGCTTGTCTATTTCACAGACAGAGTAATAGAGGTTTTTGTATTCTTCTGTATTTCCTATCAAAAATGTTGTTTGGCTTCAGTGCAGCAAGGTGATTTCACGGGATAAGCTCTTGAGTCAATCCAATTTGAGTTTATAAACACCTGGTGCACAAGGGGAAAATGTTATTACACCCCTCAAAGATTTGGGGTGAAATTCCTGCCCAAAGAACGAACTGAAGTGTGACTCGGCAGGAAAGATTTTCTAGCTGTTGTTTGCTGATATATTGACAAACCATTGCATTGCATTCACCACAGAGTGGAGGTCTTTAAAAACTAGATTAAAGGATCATTCATAATTGATATATCCTCAGTAATTCTCCATTATGTCTTCTTGCCAGTCTTACTCAATCTTCAAATCTTGATAATGTTGTCTCCTGATTCCTCCGGTAGGTATGCATACCTTTCCATTTTAGTTCCATGTAAAATGTGACCAGGTTTAACTAAGGCACAACTGGAATGATAAAGGTTTCTTCGTCTGGAACCATTTTTGGGACCGAGGTGGAACCTTTTCACCCAACAAAGAACCCTTACAGAACCCTCGAACCTGGATTCAAAAAGGGTTATCCTACAGGTACAGGTGAAGATCCCTATGGTTTTAGGTAGCAAATTCTTTCTCAGAGTATGCAGGTTAAAATGGTATGAAATACTGAAGCCTCTGTAAAACCTAGTAAACAAACATTCTCCCTTCAAGCTGCCTTGTGCCTGACTGTCCAGACTGTCCAGACAAACTATTATGGCACACTGCACAAATCAAATCCCCTGTCCATTTGTAGTCCAGCTCCAACAACCCCATCATACTCCCTAGCATCAGGATCAGAGATCAAAGGCTCTCCGCTCCATTACGTACACTGTTGGAGTAAATCCAGTGTCCAAGAGGCGTGAGTGGCCAGAGCAGGCAGCCAGCCTCGCTAGCTAGCTACATACAGTAGGACTAGAGGACGCAGTATGGCGGCACTAGAAAACACACAGCTCCGCTTGTAAGAGAAAAGCCGAGTGGAACGAGTGGTCGGGCTCCTCCAGCCAGCTCAGCTAATCCCTGTTTGGCATTTTGCAGATCCTTTCAGTCGCTCCAGTACCTTTGGCGGCCTCGGCAACCTTTCAACCAGTGCCTTCGGAGGATTAGGCAACCCCTCGCTTGGTAAGCGCCGACCCCCCCTCCCCCCACGGCCAGACACAGCGCAGCGCAGCTCAGCTTTAGACCACAGGGAAGGGCCAGGGAGGAAAGAAATCAAGGCACTTAGCTCTGCATCAAATGCCAAAATAAAACTAGCACAGGGAGGAACAAAAAGGCAGGCAGCACAGCAACAGAACAGCACAGCTCTCTCTCTTTCTCTCCATCCCCCTCTCCCCCCTCCCCAGTAGCTTGGCTTCAATCTGACAGCAACACTGCCAACGCACACAACACTCACAGGCTTGCTGTTTGGTTGCTATTCATGTATTAATTATTCTACAAGCCCCCTCACCACCACGGTGGAGGACTCTCTCTCTCTCCCTCTCACCCTCTCTATCTCTCTCCCTCTCACCCTCTCTATCTCTCTCACATTCTCCTCTGCCAAATCAGTTGCCCTGTAGCGAAATGGATGTCAGTGAAATAGACACACTATTGAATGCTAAGGCCTGGCTTTTCACAACTTCCCAATTGAGTACCCCCTATCCACCCCCCTTTCCAGTAAAAAGGCCCTGAGAATAAGGAGTGGATGGGGGAGCAGAGCAGAGTAGGGCCCTTGGTCCAAGCAGTTAGAAGTGCAAAGGGGGGAGCCATTAACCTTGCCAGTCTTTGTAAAGCAGAGCTCTTTGCAGCAAGAGACCACTCAGAACACTCAGGACAAAGACAACGGGGTTTTTTTTGGTGTCGATTTTCTTTCTTTCCTCGTCTTCAGTCTCTCCATCTTATGTTGTGTGTCCAGGAGGGGGTTTAGTTTGTTTCGCTCACGCTCTTTTCTCCATGTCTCCTCTCCTTAAGGCTCCAACAGTATCTTTGGCCATAAGGAGGGTCCAGGGGGCCTGCCAGGCTTCAGCAGCCCCCACCACGATACCTGGAACAGGCTCCACCGGACCCCACCCTCCTTCCCCACCCCGCCGCAGTGGCCCAAGTCTGCAGACGCGGAGCGCAGCAACTCAGTCAACAGCCTCGAGCGAGAGAGGGAACGGGAGAGAGAGAGAGAACGGGAGAGGGAAAGGGAGAGGGAAAGGGAGCGAGAACGGGAGAAAAGGGATTCGTCCATTGGCAAAGAGGAGAAGGAGAAAGACAGGTGTGTATTCTACATGGGTACAACTATGAGTCATTTCTATTAGCTTTAAGTAACACAAGTGGCTGTGTTATTTGAATGCGCATTTTCATGCACACATATTTCCAACAAAAACATATTTCCACCCTTCTGATAAATACATATTTTTATTTTGTTTGTGTCCCTCACAGAGATTCGATTGACCGTAACCGTCACTCAAACCGTTCGTCCCCTGCGTCGGCCCAAACCAGCTACCAGATCAGCAGCCTGATCCGCTCTAACAGCCAGAACTCCAGCGACTCGGGTCGCCACCACAGTGTGGATCGGGTCCGGGAGGCCGAGAAGGAGCTCCTGGAGCGCCACCGAGAGGCAGCCATTCTAGGGGAAGTCAAGGTGAAGGAGAGCCGCTCCCCTGGAGGAGGGAAGGAGGTAACAGACAGAGACAGACGCTCCTCAGAGGACTCCATCAAACCAGCACACCGCACGCCGTCTCCCTACCCCAAGGCTGTTCTATCTGAGACAGGAATAAAAATGACTGGTGGCCCACCACCCACTCTACTCAAGGACGGGGAAAGGGACAGGAAAGAGGGTCCTCCGTCCTCTGGGGGGGACCTGCTGCTGCACAAGGTGAAGAACGACATGAAGATCAAGGAGGAGCGTAAAGAGGACCAGGAGGTGATGGTGGTGAGCTCCGAGCCTGCCCCTCAGCCTGCTCCTCCTCCTCAGCCACTACCTCCTCCACCCCCTCACCAGCATGGTCACCACCACCACCACCACCCTCCTCTATCCCAGCAGCCCCCTCCCCCCTCCCCACGCTGCAGTGACATGCCCACCCACGGCTCCCTGCATGGGGTGCACATGGCCCACTCCCTGCCCCTCTCCATGAGCGCTATGCACCAGATGGGCAGTCTCAACGTGCTGGACCGGGCCCGCATGGCTCCCTTTATGGGGGTGAGCCCCTTGGCTGCTGCTGCTGCAGGGAGGGATCGGATGCCTCACCAAGCCTTCCCCTGGGACCCACTGAGGGAGGCCTACCGCAACCTGGACCTGCAGCGCAGGATGGACTTCCAGCTGAGGGCTGAGCAGGCCCAGCGCTTCCCCAGCATGTACGAGCAGGAGCGGGCTTACCGGGAGAGAGAAGCCCATGACTACTCCCACCATGAGCACATGCTGGAGGTACGGCGGGAACACGAGAGGATGAGGCAACAGGCAGAGGAAAGAGAGCGCCAGCACCTGAGGGAGGAGCTGGACCGGGCGCGGCTTCACCAGCTGCACCAGTCACCCATGGAAGGACACCTGCCACACATGCCCCCCTTCATGCCCCACCTGGGTGGCATGCCCTACCCCAGACTCAGTCCCTCCACCGGACACAACGGCCTGCTCAACCGGACGCCCCCCACTGCTGCCCTTAGCGCCCCCCCTCCCCTAGTGCCCGCAGGCAGCGCCAGAGCAGCCTCCCCCAGAAGGACTACCCCCCTCACCACCCAGGACCCCCGAGATTACTCCCCCTCCCGCAACCCCAAAGAAGTGGAGGCACGGTAGCTTTACATACACAAACAAAGGACATGGATGCTTAAAAAAGGTCGCACTCCCTAATTTGGAACCTTCTAGAGAGAACAAAATGCACTGCTTTTCAATGGAGAAAGGCATAAGTGAAAGAGAAAACAGTATGATTGTACAAAGTAAGATTTGTAAGGGTGAAGAAGCACATGCCATGCTTTTATTTTATATGGACAGGCTGATGAGAATGTTGGTTAGAAGAACACGAGTCAAAAGTATGTGTATCTTAGTTTCCGACTTAAAATGTTATATTAATATATTAATCCAACACCTTTTGTCGATTTTGCGTGAAAAGTGAGATTCTGATTGAAAAGTGAGATTCTGATTGAAATTAGTTTGTACATTTCCTATCCTCGTTCCATGTATAGATATAATTTTTATGAATTTGTATTTTGTGCATTAGTCTCTTTTTTCAATATTTTTTCCAGTCCATTGTGATAAATATCAATGATGATGCTCCACACTGGATAATGCTCCACAGTTTCTACCCTTACACCAGTAATTTAACCTCATGGTACCTGAATATACTCAGAAATGATCATGTACAAAGTTACATTAAAGATTTGTTGCATTTTATTTGTTTTGCCTTTGAGATATGCAGACAAATATATATTACGAGGTCTTTGTTCGGTCTCTGTAAAGAAACATTTATGTAAATATCTTGTTGATATTCCTTGCAGCAAAATTACAATGTAAATTGTTTAGGCTTTTTAAATGTTTCTAGAAAAACAAATGAAATCAAAACAGAACCACTTCCCGGTTGGAAACCATGGTAACAGACGAGCCTGTCCAATGGGAGGGAAGGAGGGCGGGCATCAGAAGGGGGCCTGGAATGATCATCTGCAATCTATGCAAAGAGGCACTGAGCACCCCGATGGAGAGCCACCTGGAATGAAATGGACTGTTGGATAATGTTGATTCAGTGAGAGGAACTTGGATTAACTCAACATGTTTTTCTTTCCAATCATGGGAAAGGGAATTAAACCTACAGACTTCCTGGTTACAGATAAACTACCAGAAGCTTACATACAGCCCCAGTGACAGCAAAGGAAGACACTTTTGATTGGGCGGCAATAGGACTTTCTCTGTCGACCGTTGTGGTGTTGTGCAGTTGTTTTTCTTAGACTTGTATACAAAACAAGTAGAGTTTTAGGAGTGCAAAAAAATGAAAACGAACATTCATGGTTTAAAGTTGTACGGAATAAAGTTTGGACCTAATACCTGCAGTAAAGTGTTTTTTATTCACATGCATGATCATTCTCTGAGACCAGGGATACTGGATGTAACCCCCTTCTAAATGTAAAATGGTGACATAACAATAATACACAAATCACTGAAAATTTGCCAATACTGCCAGTATCTTAGCTTGCTCATTTCATTTAGCACATTTCTAATAAATCATGAAAGGAAATACAGTGCCGTGTCTAAAGCCAAGGGGGGGGGGGTTCTGTTCTTATGATCATTTGACAGTAATCTCACAGGGATTAGCTGCAGGGCTCTCACAGCTCTCCTGGTGGATCGATAGGTTTGGGGAGAGGAGAGGCAATAGAGGGTGGGACTAATAGCACATTGATTTTGTAAGACAGTAGGTGTGTTTGTGTTGCAGCTAACCACTATTGACTGGAGGCCGAGCGGAGTATTGACCTGCGGCCTGGACTCATTAAGAGGAGCAATGCCAGGGAGGGAGGCAGCAGGCTATTGGATGTTAGAGGAGAAGAGAGCCGCTCTCCCCTGATCACCGCCCTCCCCCCTTCTCTCCCCTCCTATCCCCACACTGATCTGTTTCGCTAATGAAGCTGGAAGGTCTCCTGGAGTGGTCTGAGGAGGGGGACATATAGACGCCCCGTCCCGCTATCAACAAGGGCCTTTCTCTCTCAATTCAATTCAAAGCAAGTGGAATAGATAATAAACAAAAACACATGAGCAGTAAACAGTACACTCACAAAAGTTTCAAAATAAAACAAATGTTATGTTATGGCTCTGTGCAGTATTGTAGCAACTTGCAAACAGTTGAAGTACAAAAGGGATAGAAATAGATTGTTTTACAGTGGTGTTTGTACTTGCCCTTTTCTAGTGGCAACAGGTTACAAATATTGCTGCTGTGATGGCACACTGTGGTATTTCACCTAATAGATATGGGACTTTAGAAAAATGTGGGTTTTATAACTGATTCAAATGTTTTTTGTGAGATCCTAATTGGAATGTTTAATTTGATGTTCCTTTTGATGGCATAGAATGCCCTTCTTGCCTTGTCTCTCAGATAGGTCTGACAGAATCTATGCAGAAGATCTAGGTGTTGCTGTAGGCCCTCCTTGCTTTGGGACATAAGCACCAGATCATCAGCAAACTGTAGGCATTTGACTTCAGATTCTAGTAGGGAGAGACCGGGTGCTGCAGACTGTTCTAGAACCCTCGCCACTTCGTTAATATACTGTATATGTTGAATAGGGAAACTGAAAGGTCAAATACACTGTTTAGGCTTTCTACTGCCAAGTTTCACCTTCACTATTGCAGTAAAATGTTTTGTCCAGGAAGTTGTCTAAAAGGGATTTAATTTGTTGTTGCCCAATTGAACTAGTGTAGCCCACAGCCATATGGCATAGTCAGATCAGGGTCTAACATAAGGACGACTCAGAATATGCTATTCTGTTCTTAAATAGGCTACATTTTCTTCATATAATAATGTTTCTTTAGACCTGACTAAAATAAATTGTGGTGTAGGCTGTATTAAATAAATTTATTAGACTTTTTTAAATGTAGATGTTCCAAAGGTCCGCATCAGTGGCTTGTCAGCTATGCGTGGAAGCCCGGAGATGCTAAATGTGTTTATGTTAATTAACGGTCAATTACGGTGAGACCGGCAGTTACGGCTGACAGAATTTCATGACAGCCACAGCCAAGCCCGGATCAAACCGTGGTGAGGTCATTAAGGGATGTTATTGAAAATCAATGCAGCGCTTTGTCTCATACTCTCACCGGCAGGCTGGCCACTTTAAAAGGTATCCTGGAAAAGACTGGGCTTGCCAGAATGGGGCATGGTGTATTGGGAAGACTTAAATCACTATCACTTTCAATTTAGGCCTTCTGTATTCCACGATGGCCCGACGGGGAGCATCTGTTGGCTGTGTACTTCACTTTACTGCCATGTGCTTTTATTCCTAATCAGACAGTCAACAGCAGGTACTTAACCCCCCTACCTGTTAGGGGGTTTATTTACTAGCTTTTTCTGCTTCCATCCCTCCCTTATTCCCTCCATCCCTTATCCAGCTTTGTTCAATTCATTTTATGGTTGAACGTTAAGAGGTTCTATGGGAGATGAAAGGCTCCATACATTTTACTCATTGTCTAGCAAGGTCAATTTATCTGGGAATCAATTGACACATTGCTTCACGGAATATCTAACGCAGCCAGGAGGATTATTACAAGATCTGCCATTTTACAGCAGTTCAGTTGAGCAATTCAGCATTCATGTTGGATTAAATCATGTTTCTTCATTGGTTAGTATTGCACATAATTTTCTCAGAATGTGAAATGGAATTTCTTCTTCTCACTATTATGAAGATATATACCAGAACGTGTTTCTGATGTTTCAGCCTACAGTATAAGCTACTTTCTAAGGCTCTGAAGAGTATAAAAAAAACATATTTTTCTACACAGTTCCAATTAATAGGATAGAAGGAATGGTATATACGAAGCAGGACATTATATTTTGTTCTGATAATCCCCTGCGTTTATCAGGGAGAAACCTGAATGCTGAAGTTTGGGATTGAATTTTCATGGTGTTCAAATACCTCCAAAAAGCTCCTGGCACAGAGTTCAGCCCTGAGCCAGCGTACAGAGGAGCAGGCCTGGGGGCTTTCTTCAGTCACAATGGCAGCTAATAACGCTGAGCCAAACTAATAAGATGGGCAGCGAATGAATGCATCAGTCTTTTCTCCTTCTCTCTTCCCCCTGATAAAACATGTATGAAACCGTTTTGAGCAGCTATGCAGTGCTCTCCACAGCCTTTCCCCTAGCGAGGGCTAATGCATTAGTTCCCATTTGGAGGGTGTTTTGAAATGGAGATTGGTATTGAGACTTGGAGGCCCCATGATCGTGTTTGAATTGTGGGCCGGCCGGCTCCCAGACTCCGCTGAGCTTTGTGATTTGGTAGAGTTCAGACCCAGCTCTCCAAGAGGGAACAGTCAACACCCCAGACAGTGTTCACAGCTAGACTATATGTGCATCCAAAATGGCACCTTATTCCCTACATAGCCTGGGTTCTGGTCAAAAGTAGCGCACTATGTAGAGAATAGGTTGCTATTTTGGAAGTACCCATATCTGACCCAGGAAGAGGGGAAATGGAAGGTCGGTCTTTACAGTGTATCGTTGATACTAGTCACGGGGTGTTTGTGTGTACTGTAGATGCTTTTCACCACCTAAAAAGGCTACCTGCATGCATACATCATTCCATTTCGTCTTTTTATAGCTCTCAGCATCAACAGATAGCCTGCTGACAGTATCCAGGACAGTCAGCACTGCAGTTGAGGACTCGACGGAGTCAAACTGAGCCAGACAGTGTTAATTCCAGACCCCAGTGACAAAGTGCTGTCTAATGTCTTTGCACCTCTGGCACAATGGCAAATATGCCTGCTATCTCACACTGCTGTAAGGACCAAGAGAGACAGAATATAAATCAGCACATTTCAAAACAGTAGAGTTTCAGAGAGTTGAGGTGTGGAATGAGACAGGGAAGAGGAGGAGGAGGAGGGAGGAGGGAGAGGGGGCCGCAGACAGATTGAGCCACCAGGCAGCCAAAATAATTTTTCCACTTTCATTCATTTTTTAAGGATTTCTTCCACGGTTTAGTGGAACCTCATTCTACCACACTGGTGGTATTATGTACACAAGCCGTAAAAACGAATAACATTTATGCAGCTGGGTGCATCTGGCTGGTTGGAGGTGGTCCTCGCTGGCATGACGCCGCCACCCTGTTCTTTGTGTGGGAAGGAGAGGACCAGGGGAGGGAGCCTCTCTAAATACTTCTGGATGAAATGGGGGTTCTTTAAAAAAAGGAGGGGGAATTCAAGACAGATCGTACTCATACATTGCTCATGGCTGGTCCAATTTGGCACGCTGAACGCAAATGATTAGCCGCTGAGACGTTAATCAAAAGTGGCTCAGTGTTTGAAGGAGGTAGCGAGAGAGAGCTACTGCCAGCTGGTGACAACAAGGCTTGTGTTCACAGGCCAAGAGCAAAGTTTATTTGAATGTGGTTCTTGCCATGTTTTTCCAAGCAGCGGAATGAGAATTATGATTTACTCTCTATCCGTACCCCCCCCCCCCGCACCCCCACTCCCCCCCCTCGGGTGATGTTTGATATTCATGAGCATTTAGCCTGTTTGACACGCCTCACAGATACACTATATATATACAAAAGTGTGTGGACACTTCTTCAAATTATTGAATTTGGCTATTTCAGCCACACCTGTTGCTGACAGGTGTATTAAATCGAGCACACGCCACCATGCAATCTCCATAGACAAACATTGGCAGTAGAATGGTCATACTGAAGAGTTCAGTAACTTTCAATGTGGCAACGTCATAGGATGGCACCTTTCAAACAAGTCAGTTCATCAAATTTTGTCTGTCCTCGGTTGCAACAATCACCGCCGAGATCCAAACTTAATCTGAAAGCAACGTCAGCACAAGAACTGTTCGTCGGGAGCTTCATGAAGTGGGTTTCCATGGCCAAGCAGCCGCACACAAGCCTAAGATCACCATGCGCAATGCCAAGCGTTGGCTGGAGTGGTATAAAGCTCGCCGCCATTGGACTGGAGCAGTGGAAGCAGCTTCACCAACTGGCAGTCTGGTGGACTAATCTGGGTTTGGCGGATGCCAGGAGAACGCTACCTGCCCCAATGCATAGTTCCAACTGTAAAGTTTGGTGGAGGAGTAATGGTCTGGGGCTGATTTTTCAAGGTTTGGGCCCCTTAATTCCAATGAAGGGAAATCTTAATATTACAGCATACAGTTACATTCTAGACAGTTCGGTACTTCCAACTTTGTGGCAACAATTTGAGGAAGGCCCTTTCCTGTTTAAGCATGACAATGCCCCCGTGCACAAAGCCAGGTCCATACAGAAATGGTTTGATGAGATCGGTGTGGAAGAACTTGAGTGGCCTGCACATAGCCCTGATCTCAACCCCATCGAACACCTTTGGGATGAATTCTAATGCCAACTGCGAGCCAGGCCTAATCGCCCAACGTCAGTGCCCGACCTCACTAATGCTCTTGTGGCTGAATGTAAGCAATGTTCCAATATCTAGTGGAAAGCCTTCCCAGAAGAGTGGAGGCTGTTATAGCAGCAAAGGGCGGACCAACTCTATATAAATGACTTTGAAATGAGATGTTCGACGAGAAGGTGTCCACATACATTTGGCCATGTAGAGTATATGGCATGCACCTCGTGTTTTGGCCCCCATGTATGACGGCTTCCATTCTAATAAGAAATTATTTAATCAACAGTGGTGTTCTTTTCACTCAATCTCTCTCAATCTATTGCCCTTGAGATTATGTTTTTGTTGCCTGAGAGAGTGATAACAAGCTGTGGCATGTTACAGGAATGTTATCAATTGAACATCTCCCAGAGACCAGAGAGGAATGATCCAACCTGAAACCATACCAAGCTGAGACCATAGGCCCATTCAAATTATATCCTCCACAATCCACCCCAAGGGAGATGTTCAATCAATACCATTCCCCTACGGTCTCAGCTTATTATTGTTTCAGGTTGAATAATTCCTCTCTGGTCTCAGCTTGGTATGGTTGAAGGTTGGACCGTTCCCATACAACCTCTGTTTTAATTACAGTCAGCAAGCTACATGGAAGGTGCCAGCATCGTGACATGGTGGCAATGTGCATGCAGGGAGCATTGATTACATTTTGTCCCTTGTGTACAATGTTGTGTTTGAATTCCTCTTGCAACCAGGCAACACATGCATTATAGACCTACTGTATAAACAGTCTCTATAAATATAGACCCTTGTGTGTGAGTTATTACAGGTTTACATGTTTTGTTTTTAATACTGTATGTTTATTGTGAACTCTGTCCATATAAATAATGTCATTTGAATATTGGATATATCATGAGTGGCTTTGTTATGTCATGGCTATGTTATAAAACATAGTGAAAGATAAGGATGTTTATTTAGCCAATCAGATGCACTATTATCATAGTCCAATGCATTTTCATTATTGATTGTTGAACGTTCCAAATGCATAATATCCTAGATCTATCCTGGCAATAGTTGACTTTGCTTTGTCCAATCTGCTCTCTGTGTAAAACAAAGAGATCCAGGGCAGATCCTTTATGAATCGGGCTTCAGTGGGAAGATGAGACATTCCACCCCTGAGAAACAGGCTCTGGCTTCTGTAGAGGGCTAGCTGTCTCTGTCTGGCTTCTGTAGAGGGCTAGCTGTCTCTGTCTGGCTTCTGTAGAGGGCTAGCTGTCTCTGTCTGGCTTCTGTAGAGGGCTAGCTGTCTCTGTCTGGCTTTGAAAAGTGCTTATCTTGTATTTGTGCAGTAGTTTCATGCACACGATAACAATCCCCATCTTATCTCTCTCTGTTCGTTAATGTCACAGCTTAAGGGCTGTTCTTCCACTTGCAATGGGGCTTGCTGGACGGATTGTTTGCAGATTAGCCAACACAGGCCTTTGTGGGCTTGAAATGGAGAAAAAAAATGCTTGCCTTATCCTGCAGACGTTCTTATGTGCACACGTAACCACATGCAATGGGCCTCTTCACTTGCCTCCTACGTGCCTACGTCAAATGACTGAAAAACAACACTTTGGCTGGTGGGCATGATTATAGCAAATGGCCTGCATGAGACTTAAACAGAGACTATCATTGTTCTCAATGTCACAATGCTTTTTATCTTCCCACAATTTTTGGGATACAAGAACCAATATAACAATTATTGGAATTATAGCATACTCGTTCCAGGCATGAACCAAAGATTCATTTGTAAATAATGTTTTATCTGATATTTATTAAACTAGGGATATATATTCATCCTAAACTATTTATTGTGTGGTTTATGGCAAGCAACTCCAGCCTGCGCGGCCAAGTCCATAATTATCGCGGTGTGACACAAAGGGGCCCTGGCAAAGCTCCATTTACTTCAGCCATCTGGCTATCTCACACAACCCTTGGCTACACAGTGCCTCACTCAGCGATTTACTGTGGTGTTGAAGGCCAGCTATTTAACACATCAGAACAACAAGTACTGCTATCAAGCAGGCGCTCTCCAGGCCTCGTTTCTGTGCCGCCCAAGAATGTCTCTTATCTCTTTCTCTGCTTGTTGGTTTAAACCAGACAGCATATGCCCAGATTATCCCTAGAATGCTGCATTGTGGGGCTAGAGCATGGGGGAGAGCCGCACAGCCATGACAGATACACTACATGACCAAAAGTATGTGGACACCGGCTCGTCGAACATCTCATTCCACAATCATGGGCATTAATATGGAGTTGGTCCCCCCCTTTGCTGCTATCACAGCCTCCACTCTTCCATTCAGCCACAAGAGCATTAGTGAGGTCGGGCACTGACGTTGGCCTGGCTCGCAGTTGGCATTCGAATTCATCGATGGGGTTGAGGTCAGGGCTGTGCAGGCCAGTCAAGTTTTTTCGCACCGATCTCGATATTGTCATGCTGAAACAGGAAAGGGCCTTCCCCAAACTGTTGCCACAAAGTTGGAAGCACAGAATTGTCTAGAATGTCATTGTATGCTGTAGCATTAATATTTTCCTTCACTGGAACTAAGGGCCCTAGCCCGAACCATGAAAAACTGTTCTGTTCTGACATTGCTTCCAGAGGCAGTTTGGAACTTGGTAGTGAGTGTTGGACCGAAGATTTTTACCCACTACACTTTGCGTATTAGCCGTTGTTGCTCCTAGACCTTTCCACTTCTCAATAACAGCACTTACAGTTGACCGGGTTAGATCTAGCAGGGAAGAAATTTTATTAACTGACTTATTGGAAAGGTGGCATTCTATGACGGTGCCACGCTGAAAGTCACTGAGCTCGATTTTATACACCTGTCAGCAACGGGTGTGGCTTAAATCACAGAATCCACTAATTTGAAGGGGTGTCCACATACTTTTATATATATAGTGTATGTTGCATGTGTGCGAAATAGGGGGGAACTTAAGCCTTACGTATGGTAGGCTATACAGGAGTCCTGAGATGGATATTGGGGAGAAAATGGCTGCTGGAAAACAACATCTATTTATTCACTTTTTTTGCATTTTTTTTACTATTGTAGTGAATTTGATGAATTCATACTAATATAATTTCTGCACTACACATGATGCAGCATCGGTAATAGATGGGTTAGCTGACAACGTCACGAAAATGATGTGCATGCTTCAACTGCACCCTTCTCGTTTCAGCTAGTTTCATCTTGTTCTAGATATCATGTTTTGTTTTGAGGTGTTTTGACTGATGTCATGACAATGCTAATATGGCTAAAATTCGCTAGCTAGCTAACCAACAACTGTAACAATGTATTTGAGAGACAACAAGTGCTCATTGTGGAAATGTATTTATGTTTTCAATAAACATTGGAAATAAAATATAGTGGACATGTTGTCAGTAATCTAAGCCAACCTGTAACGAATGAAGGTTCCGCACCACCTCTCTCGCACCACCAGAGGGAGACATCACCTGAATACTAACTGGTTACCTTTTGGACTTCATCTCCCATAGGCCCTCATTCCTGGGACTAATTACACACACCTGCAGTTCATTACACACACACTACTTAAGCACACCATTTACACAGTATCAGTGCGAAGTCTTGTTTTGCTCCGGTGAACTTTTCTGAGCGTTTATTCCTTTTGCTAGTATTTTTCCCGTGTTTTGACTTGGACTGTTTCTCATACCCTTGATTTGTTTGCTGCCTGCCCTGATCTTTGCCTACCTTTTGGACTCTGTAAGTTTGCTGCCTGCCCAGACCTTGCCTGCCTTTTGGACTCTGTTAGTTTGCTGCCTCCCCAGAACTCTGCCTGTCTTTGGAATTTTGCATGTTTGCTGCCTACCCTGACCTCGGCCTGTTCCAGCTTACGCTGTCTCTATTGCATCTGTTACTGCTTGTGAGTCTGACTTGCAATAAACTGCAGATGGATCCTCATTCCGCTGACGCTTCATTACAGAAGACTTCGCCACACAGTGATCCAGCAGCCATTATGCAACTGTCATCAGAACTGTCCGCACAAGCCAATCAGCTCGCCGTACACCAACATCAGCTCAGTCACCTGACGTCACTAACAGAGGAGCTCGTCAGGACACTACGGGGTCTTCAGTTAGCCCCAACCGAGACAGCATCGGCTCCGATTGCCGCCCCAGTAAACTCCATAACCCCTCCTATCTCAGCTGTAAACCCACGATTAGCCTTTCCTGAGAAATTTGATGGAAATCCAAGTAAATGTAAAGGATTTCTATTGCAGTGCTCCCTCTTTGTTAATCAACAGCCTACTTTGTATCCCACAGACTCAAGCAAAATCTCATTTGTGTGTTCACTGTTGAGTGGAAAGGCTTTAGACTGGGCCACTGCTGTGTGGAGAGAGGATGGTTCAATCTTCCCCTCCTTCACTATCTTTTTACAACGCTTCAGAGAGGTCTTCGAACACCCTGCGGGAGGTCTGAGTGCGGGGGATCAGTTACTCGCTCTGTCACGGGAGAACCACAGCAGCAGAATACGCATTGACTTTTTGCACACTCGCGGCCCAAACCGAGTGGATAGAAGACACATTAAAAGTACTGTTCAGAAAAGGATTGTGTCACGAACTTCAAGCTGAATTAGCCTGTCGTGACGAGGGAAAGACACTGAATGAATTCATTGAATTGACAATCCCGATTGATAATCTGATCCGATCACGACGTCCTGCTCGTCCACACTTCTCCAATACACAAGTCGCTGGCTCTTATCCAGAACCCATGCAACTCGGTTACACTCATCTAACCCCAGAAGAACGAGAACGACGAATGCAACAGCATCTATGCATGTATTGTGGTAAAGCTGGTCACCTCAAGTCAACCTGTCCGATCCGACCAACTCCATATACCTCCAAATCGGTGAGTCCACAAACTGAAATGAATCATTCCCCATCCTGTATTAAAATACCTGTGGAACTATCTTTCAAAGGCAAGACAGTAGCTACTTCTGCTCTGTTGGACTCCGGGGCAGCCGGTAACTTCATATCTACTGCATTTGTGCAACAACATAACCTCACACTGACATTGTGCAATGTTCGTTTGGCAGTGGAGGCGCTAGATGGTCGTCCCATAGGAGAAGGAAGAGTCGAACATATCACGGAGGAGGTCCACATGCAAGTAGGGATCCTCCACAAAGAAATCATCAAACTCTGTCATTCATTCGCCTAACAATCCCGTCATTCTCGGCTTACCATGGCTACGCAAACACAACCCGCACATCTCCTGGGAAGAAGGACAGATTGTTCAATGGGGCACAAATTGTCATAACCAATGCCTGAGTCAAGTCTCCCCACTACCAGTACGCTCCATTAATGTCGCCGAATTGAACACCAACAGCCCCGACCTACCGATAGAATATTCAGACCTGGCCATTGCCTTCAGCCGAACCAAAGCATCTAACCTACCTCCTCACAGGTCCAGTGACTGCGCAATTGATTTATTACCTGGGGCAGCTCCTCCCAAAGGCTGAATTTTTCCTCTGTCTCAACCCGAATCCAAGGCCATGAATACCTATATAGAAGAGGAACTAGCTAAAGGTTTCATCAGACCCTCAACTTCACCCGCTGCCTCCGGATTCTTCTTCGTAAAGAAAAAGGATGGCAGTCTTCGTCCCTGCATTGACTATCGCGGTCTCAACGACCTTACCATCAAGTTCCGATACCCATTACCCTTGGTACCCGCGGCCCTCGAACAACTCAGGCAGGCTAAATACTTCACCAAATTAGATCTACGCAGCGCATACAATCTCATCCGCATCAAGGAGGGTGATGAATGGAAAACTGCCTTCTCTACCTCTACAGGCCACTATGAGTACTTAGTCATGCCGTTCGGACTGGCTAACAGTCCTTCCGTGTTCCAATCATTCATTAATGATGTTTTCAGAGACATGCTCAATCGCTGGGTCGTGGTATACATTGATGACATCTTGATTTACTCCAATTCTTTCAATGAACACGTTGAGCATGTAAGATCCGTTCTCCAACGTCTGATTCAGCACCAACTCTATGCCAAAGCCGAGAAATGTGAGTTTCATCAGACCTCCACGTAATTTCTGGGATACATCATCAGTCAAGAGGGAGTAGCTATGGATGAGAGTAAGGTCAAGGCGGTTCTGGAATGGCCTCAACCACGCACAGTAAAGGAACTCCAACGGTTCCTGGGTTTCGCCAATTTTTACAGGCGCTTTATAAGAAACTTCAGTTCGGTCGCCGCTCCCTTAACTACCATGACTAAACGCTCATCATCTCGCCTCATCTGGTCAACCGACTCCCAGCAGGCATTCCAAGATCTCAAGGCACGATTCACATCCGCTCCCATTCTTCATCATCCTGACCCAAATCTTCCTTTCATAGTTGAGGTTGACGCTTCGAACACAGGTATCGGGGCCATACTTAGTCAGCGCCATGGAACTCCAACCAAAATGTTTCCCTGTGCATTCTACTCAAGAAAATTGTCCCCAGCCGAACGAAACTACGATGTGGGCAACCGTGAACTACTAGCCATGAAGGCTGTGTTGGAGGAATGGCGGCACTGGTTAGAGGGAGCACAGCACCCTTTCACGATTCTCACAGATCACAAGAATTTGGAATACCTGCGCTCAGCGAAACGATTGAACCCCAGACAGGCCCGATGGGCACTGTTCTTCACCAGGTTTCACTTCATCGTCACATATCAACCTGGCTCTAAGAATACCAAAGCTGACGCACTGTCTTGACAAGCGGAGGAGCAGAATGTGCCCAAGTCTGAGGAACACATTATCCCTGAAACTGCTCGTTGCACCTGTTCAGTGGGACATCATGACCGAGATCACTCAAACCAATGCCCAAGGTTCTCTACCGCCTGAATGCCCTCAAGACCGTACTTTTGTCCCAGAACCTCTACGAAACAAACTTCTACATCAAGGTCATGCAGCTCTCAGTTCTGGTCATCCAGGTATTACAGCTACTCTACACCTTCTAAAAAATCAATTCTGGTGGTCCACGATGTCTGCTGACACCATTCAATTCGTCAATAATTGTACCGTATGCAACACCTCCAAAACACCACGTCAATTACCTGCTGGTCTTCTTCAACCTCTACCCATCCCTCAACGTCCCTGGTCACATATCGCGATTGACTTCGTTACCGATCTTCCCAAGTCTCAAGGCAACACCACCATCCTCACCGCCATCGATCGCTTTTCCAAATCCTGTCGACTCATTCCCCTACCCAAACTTCCCACCGCTTTTGAGACAGCTGAGACACTCTGTAATTGTGTCTTCCGCTTCTATGGTTTGCCTGAGGATATCGTCTCAGATCGGGGCCCACAGTTCACTTCAAGAGTATGGACCGCTTTCTTCAAACATCTCAACATAAATGTCAGTCTCACGTCCGGATACCATCCTCAATCTAACGGTCAGACTGAACGCATGAATCAAGAACTTACACGCTTCCTACGAGCTTACTGCCAACAGAACCAGACCGACTGGAGTAAGTACCTAATGTGGGCCGAGTATGCACAGAATTCCCTTCAGAAGCCGGCTACAGGTTTGACCCCTTTCAAGTGCGTCCTGGGTTATCAACCCCCCTTATTTTCCTGGTCTGGAGAACCTTCCAACCTTCCTTCTGTTACTGAGTGGCTACAGCGCTGCGAAGAAACTTGGAACCAAGCACACACCCATTTACAACATGCTGTGAGGAGACAGGAACAACAAGCTAACCGTCATCGCCGTCCCAGTCATGAATATGCCCCGGGCAATGGGCTTGGTTATCCACAAGAGATCTTCGTCTCAAACTTCCATGCCGAAAACTCAATCCCAGGTTTGTTGGGCCGTTCAAGATCATAAAACAAATTACCCCAGTTTCATTTCGGTTAGACTTGCCAAATAATTATCGCATCTCTCCCACTTTCCATGTGTCACTTCTGAAACCCGCTGGTGGTCCGAGAGGAGAGTTGGAGGAGGAAGCAGAGACCCACAACCCCCCACCCATTCAAGTTGACGGCGAGGAGGCGTACCAGGTTCGAGAACTTCTTGATTCCAGGCGCCGGGGCAGTAAACTCCAGTACCTGGTGGACTGGGAGGGGTACGGTTCGGAGGAGCGATCCTGGGTCAATGCGGAGGACATCCTTGACCCCATCCTCATGGAGGAATTCCACAGGACGCATCCGGAGAGACCGGCCCCTCGACAACGTGGTAGACCCCGGCGTCGTTTGCCTCTTCGCGTCAGGAGCCGCTCACAGGGAGGGGGCTCTGTAACGAATGAAGGTTCCGCACCACCTCTCTCGCACCACCAGAGGGAGACATCACCTGAATACTAACTGGTTACCTTTTGGACTTCATCTCCCATAGGCCCTCATTCCTGGGACTAATTACACACACCTGCAGTTCATTACACACACACTACTTAAGCACACCATTTACACAGTATCAGTGCGAAGTCTTGTTTTGCTCCGGTGAACTTTTCTGAGCGTTTATTCCTTTTGCTAGTATTTTTCCCGTGTTTTGACTTGGACTGTTTCTCATACCCTTGATTTGTTTGCTGCCTGCCCTGACCTTTGCCTGCCCTTGGACTCTGTTTGTTTTCTGCCTGCCCTGATCTTTGCCTACCTTTTGGACTCTGTAAGTTTGCTGCCTGCCCAGACCTTGCCTGCCTTTTGGACTCTGTTAGTTTGCTGCCTCCCCAGAACTCTGCCTGTCTTTGGAATTTTGCATGTTTGCTGCCTACCCTGACCTCGGCCTGTTCCAGCTTACGCTGTCTCTATTGCATCTGTTACTGCTTGTGAGTCTGACTTGCAATAAACTGCAGATGGATCCTCATTCCGCTGACGCTTCATTACACAACCCAGTTTTGCATCATATTTGCACACACATCGGTTTTGTTGCTAAACAACCAACCCATCTATACAATATCTTTGTTTCTTTTCTAGCATGCTCCAAGCTACAATAGGAGTGGCAGATGAAAATAATATTCCTACCTCGCATTTCACTTTAATAAATCACGCTCTCTCACCTGATTAGATTTTGATTAGTACCTTCATTCATTATTTTTACTTATAAAAAAAAACAGGCCCCAATTCGTGCACATTGAATAGAATGACTAACCTGCTAATTTCCCTTCCCTGATACTTCTTTGTTGTGGCAGAATGGTTTTAAATGAAAAGTATAAGTGCGATGTAATTACAATTCTGGGGGTATTATGAAATCCAATATCACAATGAATGTAATTTTATTTGCTTGTAATCTTTCTCACCCAGGCTAATAGGCATTATCAAAGGGCACGCTCTGGGCTTTAAATGGCACAGCAGCATCTCTAAATGGAATGGCTGAGACTGCTCTCTCTGATCCTTTGTCTTTGATTTGCAGGCAGAGGGCTTGAAAGTCAGAGAGGCACAAGAGATTTGTCAGCCTGTGATCTTCCAGGCTCTTTGACAAATGAGTGACTTTGGCAGAACCAATGGAGGTGGAGGTACTATGGCTCTTCTGTTGTGCTCATGTACAATCCTGGTGAGTCTTGGGAGACATTAATTTGCAATGAACTCGGAACAAAACATAAAGCAGTTCATCCCTTTGAGTTAATAGATATGGATCCATTATACACATGATGACAATGCATTTAGGTATCACGTGTGGCCTTGTGTACACTACAGATTCTATCATTGTTTATTCCAACACGTTGGAATACAAATTTTACAATTCAAACCAAATCATTTGTGCATGAGTAACAAAATTGCAACGCATTTCACTGAAAATGTACTCTGATAAAATACTCTTTGTCTGCAATTGCAAAGAACCCATGCTGTCTTGTTTTAGATCGGGCTACAATCACCATCTAGTCAATCTTTATTACAGTGGAGTCAACTGCTCCACCAAGCACACAATTGCTTGGCATTGATTGTGTGGATCATTTGAGACAGACAGTGTAATGCTGGAAGCAGACTATGACAGAAAAAATGGCTATGTTAATGCCCTTAATATTAAAACACTGCAGATCAATATGTTTTAATGCCCATTTGAATGAATGTTATTTTTATCTTTACCATGCAATACTAACAATAGGAAATGGCTTGCTTGCATTGATTTTGGAAGTTTTCTTTTTAATCAGGCATCTGAAAATCACTGCATATATACCACTCAGTCTGCTCCTTCTTGGTTCAGCTTTGTCTGTAGGTTCAGGTACAATGATTCATGCATAGAACAAACACTACCCCTTGTGGCAGTGTTGGCCCAGTGCACAGTGTGTGATGGCTGCCACCTCCAGCTGCCTCTGTCTGTCTCCTACTGATAAGTTAACCTTGTGATAACATGCTAATGCCTGAATAACACTGCACTAATTAGAACAGCTTTTCACAGTTGGTTAAGAGGACATCCCTCCAGCAATTAGTCCAAGTCAGGGAGATAATTTCAGAGGGCAGAAAATAACTGTTTTTCCTGTGCTCGTCGTCTCCTCTCGGTCCCATTTGGCAACATTAAGCGTCTATTTCCCATTTATTCATTTAATTAGTTTTTTTATGTTTTCGACAGCTGCCATGAGTAATGTTTGATCCAATTAGGAGATATTGATTATAATTGTGGGTGTTTGATGCGTTTTATAGCTTTTTTATAATCACGTCCCTGCTATCTGAAAACTTGCCTAGGATTCACCCTCGTGATTTCTTAACGATGGTGTGTGTGTGTGTGTGTGTGTGTGTGTGTGTGTGTGTGTGTGTACATGTGCATGCCTGCACAAGTGCCCACCCACATGTAATATTCCAGATATGTGTTTGAGTGTGCGTCTCGCATGTGTTTCTCATGTGTTTGTGTGTGTGTGTGTGTGTGACCTCCACGCACCTTGCCATCCTCTCCAGACAGACAGCTAATAATGAGAAATGAATGCATTAGTAAGGAGAGGCCCCTGCACTCATCAGCCACTCTGCCCATTAATAATGCACTGCCTGCCGTGGAAGAGAAGAGGGGGAATTGCAGAGATTAACCCTGCATTAAGGACTCATTTGCTATTTCTATTACACAGAGGCTTTGGTGTTTCCTAAACAGGAAAGATTAGTGCAATTGTAATTAAAGTTGATAAACATGCTTTATCAAAGTATTTATTTAGTAGTCCCCCCTGGACCAGGTGCTCCCAGAGCTCTATGACAGCACGGTTCCTGTTCTGTTCACACTGAGTCAGTGAGTCACACACACACAATCAGAGCATGAGAGGTATGTGATGTTGTAGACTAGAGAGAGGCTTAAACTGAGGTCAGTTTTAGCAATGATTATAGAGTCAATTCAATACAGCTCCAAACACCATCATTTTCATTATAAATACAGTTCCTTCATAATGGTAGATAATAACCATATGATAACCTTATATGATAGGACTAAATATAATGTGTGTTTTTACACAGGAACTAATATGGTACCTATACAGTCTGTGGTAGGAACCATACTACTGTGAAGAAAGGTTCCCAAGGATTCCCACATGCAATAATTCCTGGTGTTGGTTGTCTGGGAATCAAAGAGAATAAATAGATGCAATTTTAGTCACCTGTCATCCGAGAATACCATTCTGCCTGAAGATTAATATGACAGAGCCAACAGATATCCTATGCCCAACTTTGGAATAGCTATTAACTAGCTACTGTAAGGTGAATTTCAGTTCCTCATCCATAAATAACATTTTAGAGGGATACATTTGATTTGACCCGGAGGTCTGCTATTCCACCAAACCCCCAACACACACACACACACCCTCCCACTTCTTTCTCTAACCTGGTGTTTATCACTCAGACCCATCCAAAGTGATGACACCCAGCCTGCTAAAGCAGATAGACAGGAGAACCAGGAGAGGAGAGAAGCAAGAACAGACAGGCAATGAGATTAAAGAGGCTGTCACTGTTATCAGGGCCAGACAGAGAACAGACATCCATTGACCCGGCCCGGGACCCTCAGGGACCCTCCATCCAATCTTAGGGCCATCACAGTGAGGTGAGCTGACTGCTGCTTTCTCAGCCTGGCCCGCTAAATGACGTCACTGCTGTCTGTAGGCCGACCGACCGACAGGTGTCCTTTTTATTTTATTTCACCTTTATTTAACCAGGTAAGCCAATTGAGAACTAGTTCTCATTTACAACTGCGACCTGGCCAAGACAAAGCAAAGCAGTGCGACAAAAACAACAACACAGAGTTACACATGGGATAAACAAACGTACAGACAATGACACTATAGAAAATCTATATACAATGTGTGCAAATGTAGTTAGATTAGGGAGGTAGGACAATAAATAGGCCATAGTGGTGAAATAGTTACAATTTAGCATTAACACTGGAGTGATAGATGTGCAGATGATAATGTGCAAATATGTCTTTGGTGCGGGCAGAGATACTGGGGTGCGAATGAGCAAAAATAAAAGTATGGGGATGAGGTAGTTGGGGTGGGCTATTTAGAGATGGGCTGTGTAATGGTGCAGTGATCGGTAAGCATCTCTGACAGCTGATGCTTAAAATTAGAGAGGGAGATAGGAATCCAGGAATCCAGTTTCAAGGATTTTTGCAATTCGTTCCAGTCATTGGCAGCAGAGAACTGGAAGGAATGGCGGCCAAAGGAGATGTTGGCTTTGGGGATGACCAGTGAAATATACCTACGGGAGGGTTTTGCTATGGTGAACAGTGAGCTAAGATAAGGTGGGGATTTACCTAGCAAGGTCTTATAGATGACCTGGAACCAGTGGGTTTGGTCAACGAATATGTAGTGAGGGCCAGTCAACGAGAGCATACAGGTCGCAGTGGTAGGTAGTATATGGGGCTTTGGTGACCAAACTGATGGCACTTTGAAATCAAGGATCGGTAGGATAGTCATTTTTACGAGGGCATGTTTGGCAGCATGAGTGAAGGAGGCTTTGTTGCGAAATAGGAAGCTGATTCTAGATTTAATTTTGTATTGTAGATGATTAATGGGAGTCTGGAAGGAGAGTGAACAGTCTAACCAGACACCTAGGTATTTGTAGGTGTTCACATATTCTAAGTCAGACCAGTCCAGAGTAGTGATGCTAGTCAGGCAGACAGGTGCGGGCAGCGATCGGTTGAAGAGCATGCATTTAGTTTTACTAGCATTTAAGAGCAGTTGGAGGCCACGGAAGGAGTGTTGTATGACATTGAAGCTCGTTTGGAGGTTTGTTAACACAGTGTCCAATGAAGGGCCAGATGTTTACAGAATGGTGTCGTCTGCGTAGAGGTGGATCAGAGAGTCACCAGCAGCAAGAGCAACATCATTGATATATACAGAGAATAGGGTCGGCCCGAGAATTGAACCCTGGGACACTGTATCAGTCCACCACCTGATCCCAGTGGGGAGAGGATCTGTCTCTGTTGGGGTTAGAATAATGTTGGTGCAGTTGGTGTGTGGAATGATTTGGGCAATAATAAATGGACAATCTATGATATTCAGGCTTGGTAAAATACAAATATTACTATTCATCATTGATAAAGTGCCACACACACACACACACATATACAGCGGGTGAAATAAGTATTGAACGCGTCACCATTTTTTACAGTAAATATATTTCCAAAGGTGCTATTGACATGAAAGTTTCACCAGATGTTGGTAACAACCCAAGTAATCCATACATACAAAGAAGAAAACAAAACAAATAAGTTCAGAAATTAAGTTATGTGTAATAATGTGAAATGACACAGGGAAAATGCAAAACATTTTGATGGCATTGGTTATAGGCGCATTTCTGAGCTTCTGAATGTTCCAGTGAGCACTGTTGGGGCCATAACACGGAAGTGGAAAGACAATCATTTCACCATAAATTTGCCTCGACCAGGTGCTCCTCGTAAATGTGCCCTTTCATCCTTCCTTCAATTAAGTGAAGTTTGCCAGTACCATTTGCTGAAAAGCAGCCCCACACCATGATGTTCCCACCTCCAAACTTCACTGTTGGTATGGTGTTTTTAGGGTGATGTGCAGTGCCATTTCTCCTCCAAACATGGTGTGTATTATGACATCTAAACTGTTCAATTTTGCTCTCATCTGACCACACTATATTCTCCCAGTATTTCACTGGCTTTTCCAAATGTTGTGCAGCAAACTTTAAACGAGCTTCAACATGCTTTTTTTTCAGCAATGGAGTCTTGCGTGGTGAGCGTGCATACAGGCCATGGCGGTGGAGTGCATTACTTACTGTTTTCTTTGAGACAACAGTACCTGCTAATTGCAGGTCTTTTTGAAGCTCTCCACAAGTGGTCCTTGGCTCTTGGACAACTCTTCTGATTATTCTTTTCACTCCTCTGTCAGAAATCTTGCGAGGAGCACCTGGTCGAGGCAAATTTATGGTGAAATGATTCTTTCCACTTCCGTATTATGACCCCAACAGTGCTCACTGGAACATTCAGAAGCTTAGAAATGCGCCTATAACCAATGCCATCATTATGTTTTGCAACAATTAGGTTGCAAATGTCTTGAGACAGCTCTTTGCTTTTACCCATCATGAGATGTGTCTTGTGTGACACCTTGGCAATGAAACCTTTTGGTAGGCCATCAGTTGGGACTGAACCAGCTGATATTAATTTGCACTGACAGGGGGCTGGATTGCTTTTTAATTACTGATAGTTTTCAGCTGTTGTCTTGGCTTTCCATGCCTTTTTGAACCTCCCTTTCTTCATGTATTCAATACTTTTTCCTTGTGTCATTTCACATTATTACACATAACTTAATTTCTGAACTTATTTGTTTTGGTTTCTTTGTATGTATGGATTACTTGGGTTGTTACCAACATCTGGTGAAACTTTCTTGTCAATAGCTGTCACGTGCGGGTGCAGAGACAGACCAAGACGCAGCGCAGGGATTATAGTTCGACATGATTTATTATACTATGTAATAATATCAGATATATATTTACTATGTATAATAACACACCAAATGACGAACTATAACAACACTGAAACAAACACGATAGACAACGTCACGTTCACCAAAACACAAACGAAATGAACGGACGTAACACAAGCACACTTACTATCACCTTGACTGCGACATATAACGACAACGACCCACACCAGAGTGAAGGACAGACTCAACATATATAGGATCCCTAATTAGAGACAATGCGGTGCAGCTGCCTCTAATTAGGGATCCAACCCAAACCCCACACAGAAACAGAAAAGAACGACACTGTCAGACTCTGACCATAGCTATATAGAGAAGCAAATAGGCTTCTCTATGGCCAGAGCCTGACAACAGCACCTTTGGAAATATATTTACTGAGAAAAATGGTGACGTGTTCAATACTTATTTCACCCGCTATATATATATATATATATATATATGTGTGTGTATATTTTTTTATTGTTACTTAGCTGGAGCTAGGGTTAGAGATAAGGTTAGGGTTAGGGTTGTAGTTGAGGCTAGGGTTAGGATTGAACCGGGATGTGGACATAAAGCTAGGGTAAGGGTTGTGGTTGAGCTGGGATGTGGACATTTGTTTAATTTTTTTAATTTAATCTTTATTTAACTAGGCAAGTCAGTTAAGAACAAATTCTTATTTACAATGACGGCCTAACTACAGGGACAGCCATAGTAGTACAGCCTACTATGCCTGTCCCTGTAGGTAGGCCGTGAAACTATGGTTAGGGTTACGGTTGAGGCTTGGGTTGGGTTGTGGACATGTGAAGCAATGTGAAGGTCATAGGGTTAGGGTTGTGTAAAATATTTTTATGCTCATTGTGGTTGTGACGGGCTAGGGTTAAGGTTTATTCGGGATGTGTACATGAAGTTATGTTAGGTATAGGAGGGGTTCAGTTTGTGATAGTATCAAACCTTTTGTTACACACGCCTATTGCAGCTTCCTGCACTGTCTGTCTTATGGCAAATGCAGTCTGGGTCCGGTTTCCCAATAGCGATGGAACTTAGGCTTAGTGTTTTAATGATGCATCTTTCCTACAACGGCCAAAGACGTAATATGCGTTTCCAAAAACACCTCACAGAGAGAACGGTCACTAAGTGCGCGTCGATAGGCCTATGATCGAAAGAAAGGGAGCGCTGCTCTCAAATCAGTTTCTCCATTCAAATCTTTCCTTAACATTATAATATATATAATTATATAATTATTTTACAATACTGACGACGGATCGGCTCCTAGAAAGAAATTACCACCTGAAAATATTGAAAAGCTTATTCTAAGGCTTCTAAGGAGAACGGGGATGGTTGTAACACTTTTCACCTTTTCGGCAGTTTATTGAGACCATGAGAGAAACATTGCCATGTTTAACATTTTGTTTGTCAGTAGCCATTAGTGCAAACGATTTGTTTTAATTTGTAGTTATACATTTGAAGTTATTTCTTTTGGAGTTTACATTATAGGGCAGGGGTATTCAATTCTTACCCTACGAGGTCCGGAGCCTGCTTGTTTTTTGTTCTACCTAATAATTAATTACACCCACCTGGTGTCCCGGGTCTAAATTATTGCCTGATTAGAGGGGAACAATTTTAAAAAATCAGTGGAACTGGCTTTGAGGTCCAGAGTTAAGTTTGACGGTTATAGGGAATAGGCTGGCTTGTTTGTTTTTTCCGGCAAGACTTCTGCATTTTTCGGAATTCTGATCAGTTTTATGTAATAACTTGAAAAATAGAAAATTGAGGTGTAACTTTGTATTGTGACTTTTAATGCATATTCGAATGCAAATCCATATGTTACATGCGTTTACGTTCTTACGACTTGCTTTCAATGAGAATGACATATCGATAACTCACATTAAATTTGTTAATTTGGTCAGGTCTCCCAAAAAGTTACATATTGCAGCTTTAATAAAACGTTAATCAAATACAACTACAAACGGTTTTCCTCATTGCTCCTTGCTCTAAGATAGCAACTCAGCACAAATGCACATGTGACAACTGAATCTCAACATGGAAACAGTCGGTGGTTCTATTTGATTAGTATGGATTTCAGCAAACAAAGTAAGGCAGGCAACTACAGAGGACAAACATAGGTACATGGTACCCTAACTATAGCTGCATGCAGTGGTGTAAAGTACTTAAGTAAAAATACTTTAAAGTACTACTTAAGTAGTTTTTTGGGCATATCTGTACTTTACTTTAATATCTATATTTTTGGCAACTTTTACTTCACTACATTCTTAAAGAAAATTATGTACTTTTTCTCCATACATTTTTTTTAATGGATAGTCAGGGCACACTCCAAGGAATGACCAGGAATGTTATCTTGATAAGTGTGTCAATTGGACCATTTTCATGTCCTGCTAAGCATTCAAAATGTAACCAGTACTTTTCCCTGACACCCAAAAGTACTCATTATATTTTATGCTTGGTAGGAAAGGAAAATTGTCCAATTCAAGCACTGTTCAAGACAACATTCCTGGTCATTCATACTGCCTCTGATCTGGTGGACTCATTAAACACACATGCTTCGTTTGTAAATTATGTTGGAGTGTGCCCCTGACTATCCGTAAAAAAAATGTATGGAATAAAAAGTACATCATTTTCTTTAGGAATGTAGTGAAGTAAAAGTTGTCAACCACAAACACAACCATAACCCTAACCTGACCCCAATCCTAACCCCCTCCAATATCCGGGGTTTTGGAATTGGCATTACAGTATATTTTCGACCAGAAATACAGGTTTAAGACAAAGTAATAATTCCACGTGGAAGCGTTAGAAAATAAACAAATTCATGGGACCTGGTCCCTTTTTTTGCAAAGAGTTGTTGTTTCAAACTGATTTCTTTTTTGTCCGACTACTTTCTCCGCCCCTCTCCATCAGCTGATGCCTGTAAATACCTTTAGTTGTCAGGAAGTAAACTAGTGTGCAAACTGGAAAATGAAGGGACAAAACATCTTCAATCAAAAATAATCAAACGAAATAATCGCGCTTTTGAGGGTATATTAACTCTATTTCAAGGTAGCTATATCGTAGTCTTTCTAGTTTCTAGCACCTGATAAGCAGTTTGATAGCTAATCAGTTTGAAAGCTAATGTTAGCTAGCTAGCTACTAGTAGCCAGCTAACGTTAGAAGCCAGTTTAAGCCATGTATATTTTGAAAACGAAGTTGATTGTCGTCGCATGTCCACCATTGACTTGTTTTGCTGTTTGATTGACTAGCTTCGAAGATTAACTAACTCTAAATACCTTGCGAATCAAACGTTTTAGCTGCATTAGCTACTGTAGTTAGCGTAGCTAGTTAGGTACAGTAACATCTTGACGTTGACGTTTCTTGTTCCAAACAGGGTGGTTGTTTCATTGTTTATCGTTCTAAGCTAAGCTAGTTAGCTAGTAACTAATGTTAGCTACCTAGCTAGCAGGTGCTCCATATTTCTCACTAGAATAGGTATCGCTACTTGGATGACATATTTGCTGACACCGATCTAAGAAGTGTTTGCATCGCTAATGTTCATAATTTGCTCTGAAGTTATAGCTAGAAAACGAGAACGTATCAGCTTTGGACATGGAGAAGCATGGAAGAAGTCAACCATGGGGGAAGTTAGTAAAAGTGGACACTGAATCTGAAGTATTGCTTGTCAACAGGGAATGCACTGTCGGGCGAAGAAAAGGTAAAATTACTATCCCACACAGTGGCAATAAGTCAACTCACCATATTATAGGCACATTTCTGAAGGATATAGACAGTTCTGCGGTAGGACACTAACCATTATCTATAAATTATGTAAATATTTAATGAGCTACTAAAATACCTGTTCTAAATATTAATGATTGTACTCCCACAATAATAGTAATGTGTTAAACATATTCTATAAGACATGACACAAAAAAAAGTGTTTTGAACACTAACTAAATATAATGTATGTTGCTTGTTTTGAGGATCTGGGTTATAAATGTCTTGATGTTTGTGACAAAATATGCCATGTCAGACATGAGAGCCAAGCAGTGTCTGGGCTCTTTAATAAAAAAATACAGTTAATTCAAGGCATATTGCCCTAGGTCACTAAACTTAGACACGTACATCTGATGATAACAAAGGTGTCTATTGAGAATGTGTGCAGAATAGTACTTTTTGTATGGATTTTGCTCAATGAAAGGTTTAGCCTGGATTATATTGAAGTCTAGGAGTCTGCTTTCCAATACAAAGCATCTGAGTTTAATGAGCTAGTACAATATGCAGCACCCACAATATGGTATAAATAAAATAAGAATAATGTATCAACAATAAATTGGCATAATCATTAAAAAGTCTGGTAATTTGGAGTTTTCCTGGTATTTTAAAATAGATAATGGCCTTGTTTACAGTAACATGACAAAGTAATGCTTTTTACACATAATATAGCACAACGGCTCCATAAGTAGCCTACCATACGAGAACATCTAGATTATTCAAATCATGTTCAAAATAGTAATCTTATACTGTGTTGTGATTTTCTGTGCATCTTATTAACCAGCATTTTCTTTCACCAGGCTGTGATCTTTCCTTTCCTGCTAACAAACTGGTCTCCGGTGATCACTGTAAGATAGTCCAGGATGAGAGCTCAGGGTTGGTGTGGCTGGAGGACATGAGGTATGTGGGGGTCTCTAGTCAATAGGTTTTTCTTTGTTGTATAGGCTCAATGTAGGCCCATTTTCAAGGATATACTGACCAATTATGTATGTTTTTAACAATGTGATAACATGGTAATGTAGAGCATTCTACCTATGTTAGACTAAACCGATTTTAACCAGCGTTTGTTAGGATTTATTATAATAGAAAAATATGTTATGCAGATTTTCCTGTTTTGTAGTGACTGATCAGTATATTTCATGGTAGATTGAACAGATCTCTGCCTGCACATCACAGTGTAGTCTAATTGTCAGTGTAAAGCAACCAGCTGGCAGGTCATGAGGCAAATGGCACTAACCAGTAATTAAAGAGGTTGTGTTTTACCATGCTCTGAGTCAGCAAGGTCTTCTCTACACACATTACTCTAGTGTACACACACACACACACACACACACACACACACACACACACACAGCATTATGCTATGCATCATTTAGCACAGTGGTAACTCTGTTTTGCTCCTGAATATTGTGGCAACCTCTGCAATAGAAAGATGGAATGCGACAGTGTAGGATACAATTCCATCCCTATACATTCCATGAAGAGAAACATCTATTTAATCAATGCCCTGTTCATTGGCACTATAATAATAACTGCATCCCTAGTCTGGGATTTCCTCCAAGGCTGCTGATAAATCCACTACAGAAATGACTGACCAGCGTTTTTGTTTTTCATCCCTCTAGCACCAATGGTACAGTGATTAACATGTCCAAGCTGGTGAAGAAGCAGATTCATATGCTGCAGAATGGAGATGTCATCTACTTTGTGTACAGGAAAAATGAGCCAGAGCAGAGTATGTTTTTTTTTTTCTATATTGATTGGGGTGTTGCTACACCGTAATGTTGGTTTCTCTGTTTTACATCGGTTATGTCTCCTTAACATAATATAACTTAAACTAATTGGTTAAATAAACAGGGAGCATAGGGCAAGTTTGCCAGCTTAATATATGCCTACCTCATATTATTGTGTATTTTGTAATTAAAATGAATAAATAATAATAACAGCTGTAGAAATAATATAACACTTTTCTTAGTTTCTTCAGAAAGTGCATATAAATCAGTAGTTCATAGTGCATACAGGTCTTTTAGGCCACTTGTTTTCCTGTGTACCTTCCATTGCTGCCACCTTGGTTATATAATGCATACACAATTAACTTGCATAATGTGTGTAAAATGAGTTAGACAAGTAGGTCAAGAAAGAGTTAATCTGTCAAATTAAGAGTAATGTTCCCCATTTTAGTCTATTTAATGAATTGTTCACAAAAGTTTGCCTCAACAACTGAGTAAAGTTTAAGAATGGTGTGTAATCTCTTGCTCCTACAGACATTGCCTACACATATCAGTCCATAAAACCAGAGAGGACATTCTCACAAGACTCAATTGGTAAGTAGTAAATACCCAAATCAATGTGATGTTTTTTTGAATTTCATGAAAAACATTTGTAGGCTGGTTCATTAGCTTGTTTGTTGCTTACATCCTTTCTCATCCTGTCAGTTGATGTCACCAAATGCTCAGATATTCAGCAGAAAGGCCAGCCCTGCCCTGTTCCAGCAGCAGTGTATGTGTCTGTGGAGCCATTCCTGGTTGGACCTCCACAGGAGCAGCAGGCCTTAGAGGAGCCCCAGCCCTCCACCTCCTCCTCCCACCTCCTCCACACGTTCTCCCCCTCCACAGAATGTTCCTCTGCAGCCTCCCTCCTGCACTCCTCTGCCTCAGGTAGTCTTTCCATCTGGCCTGCGTTTGCTCTACAGTCGTGGCCAAAAGTTTTGAGAATGACCCAAGTATTGGTCTCCACAAAGTTTGCTGCTTCAGTGTTCTTAGATCTTTATGCCAGTAGTTACTATGGTACACTGAAGTATAATTACAAGTATGCCATAAGTGTCAAAGGCTTTCATTGACAATGACATTCAGTTTATGCAAAAAGTAAATATTTGCAGTGTTGACCCTTCTTTTTCAAGACCTCTGCAATCCGCCCTGGCATGCTGTCAAATAACTTCTGGGCCACATCCTGACTGATGGCAGGCCATTCTTGCATAATCAATGCTTGGAGTTTGTCAGAAGTTGTGGGTTTTTGTAACCATGGTTGACAGAGGAACAACAATGATTTCAAGCACCACCCTCCTTTTAAAGCTTCCAGTCTGTTATTCTGACTCAATCAGCATGACAGAGTGATCTCGAACCTTGTCCTCGTCAACACTCTCACCTGTGTTAACGAGACAATCACTGACATGATGGCAGCTGGTCCTTTTGTGGCAGGGCTGAAATGCATTGGAAATGTTTTTTGGGGATTAAGTTCATTTTCATGGCAAAGAGGGACTTTGCAATTAATTGCAATTCATCTGATCAATCTTCATGAAAGAGTATATGCAAATTTCCATCATCAACACTGAGGCAGCAAACTTTTTGGAGACCAATATTTGTGGCATTCTCAAAACTTTTGGCCAAGACTGTAAATCTCCTGATATTCAAGGACAGGCACAGGTAACTGAATTAGCACCCATCTCATAGGCTTTTGATTATTTATTTGTCTCTCAGGTTCTGAGGGTCCTAAATGTGCCGTATCCTCTGTAGGCAAGGCTGAGGAGCCTAACTCTTATCTCCTCTGCTCAACAGACGCAGGGCAGACTGAAGCCCAGAGCAGAGTCACAATGCTGGATAAGGAAGAGGGGGACATGGAGCCAGAGCGAAAGAAGAGGAAAACTGACAGTGCTGGTCAGTGTCGTTACATTTTATGGGCTCCCGAGTGGCGCAGCGTTCAAAGGCACTCCATCTCAGTGCTAGAGGCGTCACTACAGACCCTGGTTAGATCCCGGGCTGTATCACAACCGGCCGTGATCGGCAGTCACAGAGGGCGGCGCACAATTGGCCCAGCGTCATCTGGGTTAGGGGAGGGTTTGGCCGGGGTAGGCAGTCATTGTAAATAAGAATTTGTTCTTAACTGACTTGCCTAGTTAAATAAAATAAAGAATTGTGGGGTCTTGATATTTGGTTGGTGACACTTGGTTGTAATAGTTTTTCCCTTTTCCTTCCCTAGACAAGAACTACGATTTTGGACTGCCACATACTTCCAGTATTGAGGTGGTGGGCCCGGGCCCGGCTAAGGGGACTCTTATCAGGGATCTGTTGGGAAAAGCTGCCTTGACTGTGGAAGGAGCCAAGACTGACAAGATGGAGGAGTCCCTCACCTGTATCATCTGTCAGGACCTACTTCATGACTGTGTCAGGTACAGCAAGACTCTTACAACAACAACTACTGCTACTACTACACCTACTGCTACTACTGCTACTACTACACCTATTGCTGCTACTATTACTACCTACTACTACTACTACTACTACATTAGAAAATGGGCCCACTCCACTTCCTCGCACTTAATGAAAATAACTGTTTCAATAAATATAATATTTAGTCATATAAACAAAACACGATTGTATAATTCCTAGTAATTACATTTATAGAAGATAGAAAGCTGCCTCTACTGCGTGTTAATTTTTAAAAATGTTATTGTATCTCTCATCTAGTCTGCAGCCCTGTATGCATACCTTCTGTGCTGCGTGTTACTCTGGCTGGATGGAGCGCTCATCTCTCTGCCCCACCTGTCGCTGCCCCGTAGAGAGGATCCGCAAGAACCACATCCTCAACAACCTGGTGGAGGCCTACCTTATCCAACACCCAGGTTTGTATCCAGTCAGCCCTACTCTACCCTTGTACCCCAATTAACACAACAGGGGATAGTCACCATCTCTCCTCCTATTAAACAACTGGGGATAGTCACCATCTCTCCTCCTGTTAAACACCTGGGGATAGTCACCAGCTCTCCTCCTGTTAAACAACTGGGGATAGTCACCATCTCTCCTCCTGTTAAACAACTGGGGATAGTCACCATCTCTCCTCCTGTTAAACAACTGGGGATAGTCACCATCTCTCCTCCTGTTAAACAACTGGGGATAGTCCCCATCCCTCCCCCTGTTAAACACCTGGGGATAGTCACCAGCTCTCCCCCTGTTAAACACCTGGGGATAGTCACCAGCTCTCCCCCTGTTAAACACCTGGGGATAGTCACCAGCTCTCCTCCTGTTAAACACCTGGGGATAGTCACCAGCTCTCCTCCTGTTAAACACCTGGGGATAGTCACCAGCTCTCCTCCTGTTAAACACCTGGGGATAGTCACCAGCTCTCCTCCTGTTAAACACCTGGGGATAGTCACCAGCTCTCCTCCTGTTAAACACCTGGGGATAGTCACCAGCTCTCCTCCTGTTAAACACCTGGGGATAGTCACCAGCTCTCCTCCTGTTAAACACCTGGGGATAGTCACCAGCTCTCCTCCTGTTAAACACCTGGGGATAGTCACCAGCTCTCCTCCTGTTAAACACCTGGGGATAGTCACCAGCTCTCCTCCTGTTAAACACCTGGGGATAGTCACCAGCTCTCCTCCTGTTAAACAGCTGGGGATAGTCACCAGCTCTCCCCCTGTTAAACACGGCATTTGTGCATCTTGTCTTATATATTTCTCCTTATGTTTTGGGCCTTGTCCCAAATAGCTGTTTTGGGCTAGCCTATAAAATGTGGGACTTTCTTTGTAACATCTCTTTTTGTGTGTGGACAGACCCAGATAAAGCATTGAAATGTTGACCCTGTGTGTCCACAGAGAAGTGTCGCAGTGAGGAGGACCTGAAGAGCATGGACAGCCACAACAAGATAATTCGGGACATGCTGCAGCCAAGGATTGAGCGTTCCTTCTCTGATGAAGAGGGCAGCTCTGACTATCTCTTTGAACTCTCTGACAACGACAGTGACGCCTCCGATATCAGGTCAGACATAAGAGTAGCTGTGTGTATGCATGTCACCAAGTGTGTGTGTGTGTGTGTGTGTGTGTCACCAAGAGTGTGTGGTGTGTGTGTGTGTGTATGTATGTCACCAAGAGTGTGTGATCGTGGTGTGTTGTGTGTGTGTGAATATGTATGTATGCATGTCACCAAGAGTGTGTGATCGTGGTGCTGTGTGTGTGCATGTCACCATGAGTGTGTGATCATGGTGTTGTGTATGTATGTATGTATGTATGTATGTATGTATGTATGTATGTATGTATGTATGTATGTACAGCGGGTGAAATAAGTATTGAACACGTCACAATTTCTCAGTAAATATATTTCCAAAGGTGCTATTGACATGAAATTTTCACCAGATGTTGGTAACAACCCAAGTAATACATACATACATACATACATACATACATACATACATACATACATACATACATACATACATACATACATACATACATACATACATACATACATACATACATACATACATACATACATACATACATACATAAGAAACCAAAATAAATAAGTTCAGAAATTAAGTTATGTGTAATAATGTGAAATGAGACAGGGAAAAAGTATTGAACACATGAAGAAAGGGAGGTGCAAAAAGGCATGGAAAGCCAAGACAACAGCTGAAAACTATCAGTAATTAAAAAGCAATCCAGCCCCCTGTCAGTGCAAATTAATATCAGCTGGTTCAGTCCCAACTGATGGCCTGCAAAAAGGTCTCATTGCTAAGGTGTCACACAAGACACATCTCATGATGGGTAAAAGCAAAGAGCTGTCTCAAGACCTTCGCAACCTCATTGGTTATAGGCGCATTTCTAAGCTTCGGAATGTTCCAGTGAGCACTGTTGGGGCCATAATACGGAAGTGGAAAGACAATAATTTCACCATAAATTTGCCTCGACCAGGTGCTCCTCGCAAGATTTCTGACAGAGGAGTGAAAAGAATAATCAGAAGAGTTGTCCAAGAGCCAAGGACCACTTGTGGAGAGCTTCAAAAAGACCTGCAATTAGCAGGTACTGTTGTCTCAAAGAAAACCGTAAGTAATGCACTCCACCGCCATGGCCTGTATGCATGCTCACCACGCAAGACTCCACGAAAAGCCAGTGAAATACTGGGAGAATATAGTGTGGTCAGATGAGAGCAAAATTGAACAGTTTAGATGTCATAATACACACCATGTTTGGAGGAGATCACCCTAAAAACACCATACCAACAGTGAAGTTTGGAGGTGGGAACATCATGGTGTGGGGCTGCTTTTCAGCAAATGGTTCTGGCAAACTTCACATAATTGAAGGAAGGATGAATGGGTAAATTTACCGAGACATTCTTGACAAAAATCTGCTGCCATCTACCAGGATGATGAAGATGAAACGAGGGTGGACATTTCAGCAAGACAATAATCCCAAACACACAGCCAAACTCTCAATTGGTTTCAAAGAAAGATAATAAAGCTGCTAGAATGGCCCAGCCAATCACCTGACTTAAATCCCATTGAAAATCTATGGAAAGAACTGAAGATCAAGATTCATAGAAGAGGCCCACGGAACCTTCAAGATTTGAAGACTGTTTGTGTGGAAGAATGGGCCAAAATAACACCAGAGCAATGCATGCGACTAGTTTCTCCATACAGGAGGCGTCTTGAAGCTGTCATTACCAACAAAGGCTTTTGTACAAAGTATTAAATAAATATCAGTAAGTGTGTTCAATACGTTTTCCCTGTGTCATTTCACATTATTACACACAACTTAATTTCTGAACTTATTTGTTTTGGTTTCTTTATGTATGGATTACTTGGGTTGTTACCAACATCTGGTGATCAGTTCATGTCAATAGCACCTTTGGAAATATATTTACTGAGAAAAATGGTGACGTGTTCAATACTTATTTCACCCGCTGTATGTATGCATGTAACCAAGAGTGTGTTATCGTGGTGTGTTGTGCATTTTTCTCCATCTCAAACCTTTTCCCCTTGATCCTGTTGTTGTGTCCACAGCCAGCCCTTTGTGATGTGCAGACAGTGTCCAGGCTACAGGAAGGAGGTCAGCCAGGTACTGTGGGCCATAGGGCCAGCTCCTCTAGGACCAGCCCCACCAGTTCCTGAGGACAGGGCTGGGAAACCCCCTGGAGAGGGGCCATCAACATCATCAACATACTCTGACGTCCCCACTACAGGTACTGAACTACGTGCCGAACTGTTGGTCAGGACAATAATGGATTATATTTATATAATGCTTTTATATCTGATATGTAATCATTCTACGTTGTTGGTTGATGTAGTGAGTTATGACGACACAATGGAGTGCACTTACAGATCAAATTAACTATCAATATGTTGCACTCGCCTGAACACAGAAATGTGTTAGAATGCTTGTAGCTCATCTGACCACCTGCAGATTCTACAGCAACAGTACAGTGTGCATCCTTCAGAGCCTTGACCCAGAAGATATTGTGTATGTATCCCATTGAGATGTTTCCCTCTGTGCCCTGCCCTCCTCCTGCAGCTCCTCAGGAGTACACATGTCCTCCTCAGGGCAGCCATGTCATCTGCACCTGCTGTCTGCAGCCCATGCCAGACCGCCGCGCCGAGCTCATTGGCCAGCAACTCTCCGCTCAGCAATGTGAGTGTCCCACATGCCTGTCAGTCAACGTTAATGGACCAACAGCACGGTTGCTTTGGCTGAATGTGCTGATGGGTGTGGTTATTTTGTGTTGGGCAGGTGTGGCGTGCCAACGGCCTTTCTGCCACATGTACTGGGGCTGCCAGAGGATCGGCTGTCAGGGCTGCCTAGCACGTTTCAATGGTTCGTCTCTGCTCTAGTACTCCTAAGGGCTAGATTTACTAAGCACTGGTTAAAAATATCAGGGATAAACCTTGAAAGGTAAATAAGAATACATGGTTGAACAAAATTGTAATTTAAGGTTAAAGGGATAGTTTTAAAGGGATGAACTCATGGATACAATATTATTTTGTCTGTGTCCAGTATGAAGGAAGTTAAAGGTAGTTTTGTTTGCTAGCGCTAGCTTAGCGCAAAGACAGCAGTACCTGAAGACTTCCCGTCTTTGCGCTAAGCTAGTTAGTATTTGCTCACGAAACGACCTATAACTTCTGGATTTTAAAACGTAACATTTTTATCCACAAGTTCATTGCCAAAATCCCAAACTATCCCTTTAAGAGAATTGGTATGAAGTTGCAGAACTTGATCGCAAATACGATTTTGTTTAATTGACCTAAATAACAGATACAAACTTCACACTGGGCTGTGATGCTTAGTTAACCAGTACTTTTGGGTGATTTCTTAGGTAACACTATTTTTTTTATTTAACCTTTTTATTTAACTAGGCAAGTCAGTTAAGAACAAATTCTTATTTACAATGACGGCCTACACCGGCCGAACTCGGACGGCTGTGCGCCACCCTATGGGACTCCCAATTACGGCCGGTTGTGATACAGCCTGGATTCGAACCAGGGGGTCTGTAGTGACGCCTCTAGCACTGAGGTGCAGTGCCTTAGACCGCTGCGCCACTTGGGAGCCCAAGAGCCCTTCCACTGTCATTGTGGAAAGTTTGACAATAGGGGTTGCAAATGGACATTTACCAAGATATATTTAATTTGTTACCGTATCACATTGCAGGAGCATGTTTACCAGTATGAGAAATATAATATAATATCCATGTCTTCTTCCACAGAACTTAACCTTACAGACAAATGTCTGGATGGTGTTCTGAACAGCAATAACTATGAATCAGAGATCCTCCAGGTACTTCCTTTTTATACTCCTCGGCTCTTACCATTGGTCTGTCTGAACACCCAGAAACAGCATCTGCACTGTTCGGGGCACAGATTAATCTTAGTCCTGGACTAGAAAACTATTTAAATGACAATTCTCCATTGACTGTAATTTTTAGTCTAGGACTAGTCTTAATCTGTGTCTGGGAAACCGGTCCCTGGTTACATAATTCAGTTTAAGTGACTATATTTCCTTTGCATTTGTTTATAACTTCTCAACTATGGAGATATTATACTCTATAACCTGTCATCCCTTCTGCTTGCAGAATTACTTGGCAACCAGAGGGATGTCATGGAGGGACATGCTACAGGAGGGTCTTCGGGGCCTGCAACAGGGAACCTTCTATCTCTCTGGTCAGTCTGACACTATCCTCTTCACCTCACATAAAACTTGAGATTTGGAAGCGTTCCAGGTTGTCTTTTTTGCAGTTGCACATCTCAGAAAATTGTTTCGTCAAGTGTTTGAGGCATGTTATGAGATGTTCATCAACACAACTGCAAATACGATATAGCTGGAATGCCACCATTTAAGCTTTCCTTCTTGAACATGGTTCTTAGTCCTACTGACAGTGCAGAGCATCCTTCCACCTCACTTTGGAACACACTATTAACTCTCTCTCTCTCCACCTTTTCTATCCCAGATTATCGCATCAACAGTAACGCCATAATGTGTTTCTGCTGTGGCCTGCGCGCCTTCAAGGAGCTGGCCTACAAATACAGACAGAACATCCCTGCCTCTGAGCTTTCAGGTGAGAGAGGGCACTGCCCACACCGACACAGCCTCTAACGGCTGTAGACTGGGAGATGACAGCATCCAAATTATGAATTAAGCTTTGTTTGTTTGATATCCTTTCCCACAGCTGCTGTGACGTCTCGACCTGACTGTTATTGGGGTCGCAACTGCCGTACTCAAGTAAAGGCACACCATGCCACGTAAGTTACATGTGGTCATTATCTTCTGAATAGGTCTCCACAGTACAGTACAATATACAGTGCATTCGGGAAGTATTCAGACCCCTTACATTTTTACGTTACAGCCTTATTTTAAAATGTATTAACTAAAAACATTTCCTCATCAATCTACACACAATAGCCCATAATGAAAAGTAAAAACTGTTTATTTATTTATGAAAATGTATTTACATAAGTATTCAGACCCTTTGCTATGAGACTCGAAATTGAGCTCCAGTGCATCCTGTTTCCATTGATCATCCTTGAGATGTTTCTGCAACTTGATTGGAGTCCACCTGTGGTAAATTTAATTGATTGGACATGATTTTGAAAGGCACACACCTGTCTATATAAGGTCCCACAGTTGACAGTGCGTGTCAGAGCAAAAACCAAGCCATGAGGTCGAAGGAATTGTCCATAAAGTCCCGAGACAGGATTGTGTCGAGGCACAGATCTGGGGTAGGGTACCAAAACATTTCTGCAGGTCTCCAAGAACACAGTGGCCTACATCATTCTTAAATGGAAGAAGTTCGGAACCACCAAGACTTCCTAGATCTGGTCGCCCAGCCAAACTGAGCAATCGGGAGAGAAGGGCCTTGGTCAGGGAGGTAACCAAGAACCTGATGGTCACTCTGTCAGAGCTCCAGAGTTCCTCTGTGGAGATTGGAGAACCTTCCAGAAGGACAACCATCTCTGCAGCACTCCACTAATCAGGCTTTTATGGTAGAGTGGCCAGACGAAAGCCACTCGTTAGTAAAAGGCACATGACAGCCCACTTGGAGTTTGCCAAAAGGCACCTAAAGAACTCTGACCATGAAAAACAAGATTCCCTGAATGCCAAGAGTCTCATCTGGAGGTAACCTGGCACCATCCATACAGTGAAGCATGGTGGTGGCAGCATCATGCTGTAGGGATGTTTTTCAGAGGCAGGGACTGGGAGACTAGTCAGGATCAAGGGAAAGATTAATGGACCAAAGTACAGAGAGATCCTTGATTTAAAACCTGCTCCAGAGTGCTCAGGACCTTACACTGGGGAGAAGGTTCACCTTCCAACAGGACAATGACCCTAAGCACACAGCCAAGACAACGCCGGAGTGGTTTCGGGACAAGTCTCTGAATGTCCTTGAGTGGCCCAGCCAGAGCCCGGACTTGAACCTGATCTAACATCTCTGGAGAGACCTGAAAATAGCTGTGTAGCGATGCTCCTTATCCAACCTGACTCCCCAAATAAAAATGTGCCAAGCTTGTAGTGTCATACCCAAGATAACTCAAGGCTGTAATCGCTACCAAAGGTGCTAGAACAAAGTACTGAGTAAAGGGTCTGAATACTTGCAAACATGTCTAAAAACCTGTCATTATGGGGTATTGTGTGTAGATTGCTGAGGATTTTTTTTATTGAATCTATTTTAGAATAAGACTGTAACATAACAAAATGTGGAAAAAGTCAAGGGTTCTGAATACTTTCCGAAGGCACTGTGTGTGTATACAGTGGGGAGAACAAGTATTTGATACACTGCCGATTTTGCAGGTTTTCCCACTTACAAAGCATGTAGAAGTCTGTAATTTTTATCATAGGTACTCTTCAACTGTGAGTGACGGAATCTAAAACAAAAATCCAGAAAATCACATTGTATGATTTTTAAGTAATTAATTTGCATTTAATTGCATGACATAAGTATTTGATACATCAGAAAAGCAGAACTTAATATTTGGTACAGAAACCTTTGTTTGCAATTACAGAGATCATACTTTTCCTGTAGTTCTTGACCAGGTTTGCACACACTGCAGCAGGGATTTTGGCCCACTCCTCCATACAGACCTTCTCCAGATCCTTCAGGTTTCGGGGCTGTCGCTGGGCATTACGGACTTTCAGCTCCCTCCAAAGATTTTCTATTGGGTTCAGGTCTGGAGACTGGCTAGGCCACTCCAGGACCTTGAGATGCTTCTTACGGAGCCACTCCTTAGTTGCCCTGGCTGTGTGTTTCGGGTCGTTGTCATGCTGGAAGACCCAGCCACGACCCATCTTCAATGCTCTTACTGAGGGAAGGAGGTTGTTGGCCAAGATCTCGTGATACATGGCCCCATCCATCCTCCCCTCAATACGGTGCAGTCGTCCTGTCCCCTTTGCAGAAAAGTATCCCCAAAGAATGATGTTTCCACCTCCATGCTTCACGGTTGGGATGGTGTTCTTGGGGTTGTACTCATCCTTCTTCTTCCTCCAAACACGGCGAGTGGAGTTTAGACCAAAAAGCTCTATTTTCGTCTCATCAGACCACATGACCTTCTCCCATTCCTCCTCTGGATCATCCAGATGGTCATTGGCAAACTTCAGATGGGCCTAGACATGCGCTGGCTTGAGCAGGGGGACCTTGGTGCGCTGCAGGATTTTAATCCATGACGGCGTAGTGTTTTACTAATGGTTTTCTTTGAGACTGTGGTCCCAGCTCTCTTCAGGTCATTGACCAGGTCCTGCCGTGTAGTTCTGGGCTGATCCCTCACCTTCCTCATGATCATTGATGCCCCAGACCGAGGGAGATTGACAGTCATCTTGAACTTCTTCCATTTTCTAATAATTGTGCCAACAGTTGTTGCCTTCTCACCAAGCTGCTTGCCTATTGTCCTGTAGACCATCCCAGCCTTGTGCAGGTCTACAATTTTATCCCTGATGCCCTTACACAGCTCTCTGGTCTTGGCCATTGTGGAGAGGTTTGAGTGTGTGGACAGGTGTCTTTTATACAGGTAACGAGTTCAAACAGGTGCAGTTAATACAGGTAATGAGTGGAGAAAAACGAACAGGTCTGTGAGAGCCGGAATTATTACTGGTTGGTAGGTGATCAAATACTTATGTCATGCAATAAAATGCAAATTAATTATTTAAAAATCATACAATGTGATTTTCTGGATTTTTGTTTTAGATTCCATCTCTCACAGTTTAAGTGTACCTATGATAAAAATTACAGACCTCTACATACTTTGTAAGTAGGAAAACCTACAAAATCGGCAGTGTATCAAATACTTGTTCTCCCCACTGTATATAAGTCAACACAACAACTGTTCGTCGGGAACTTCATGAAATGGGTTTCCATGGCTAAGCAGCTGCACACAAGCCTAAGATCACCATGCGCAATGTCAAGCGTCGGCTGGAGTGGTGTAAAGCTCGCTGTCAGGAGAACGCTACCTGCCCCAATGCATAGTGCCAACTGTAAAGTTTGGTGAGGAAGAATAATGGTCTGAGGCGATTTTTCATGGTTCGGGCTAAGCCCCTTAGGATTTCCCTTCACTGGAACTAACGTTACACCATACAATGACATTCTAGACTATTCTGTGCTTCCAATTTGGGGAAGGCCCTTTCCTGTTTCAGCATGACAATGCCCCCGTACACAAAGCGAGGTCCATACAGAAATGGTTTGACGAGACCAGTGTAGAAGAACTTGACTTGCCTGCACAGAGCCCTGACTTCAACCCCATCGAACACCTTTGGGATGAATTGGAACGCCGACTGCAAGCCAGGCCTAATCGCCTAACGTCAGTGCTTGACCTCACTAATGCTCTTGTTGCTGAATGGAAGCAAGTATAGTGGAAAGCCTTCCCAGAAGAGTGGAGGCTGTTATAGCAGCAAAGGGGGACCAACTCCATATTATTGCCCATGAATTTGGAATGAGATGTTTGAGGAGCAGGTGTCTACATACATTTGGTCATGATATAGTTGTATGTATGCGTGTGGTGTGTGTCTGTGTGTGTGTGTACACAGTCGTGGCCAAAAGTTTTAAGAATGACACAAGTATTGGTCTCCACAAAGTTTGCTGCCTCAGTGTTGATGATGGCAATTTGCATATACTCCAGAATGTCATGAAGAGTGATCAGATGAATTGCAATTAATTGCAAAGTCCCTCTTTGCCATGAAAAGGAACTTAATCCCCCAAAAACATTTCCACTGCATTTCAGCCCTGCCACAAAAGAACCAGCTGCCATCATGTCAGTGATTGTCTCGTTAACACAGGTGAGAGTGTTGACGAGGACAAGGCTAGAGATCACTCTGTCATGCTGATTGAGTCAGAATAACAGACTGGAAGCTTTAAAAGGAGGGTGGTGCTTGAAATCATTGTTCTTCCTCTGTCAACCATGGTTACCTGCAAGGAAACACATGCTGTCATCATTGCTTTGCACAAAAAGTGCTTCACAGGCAAGGATATTGCTGCTGGTAAGATTGCACCTAAATCAACCATTTATTGGATCATCAAGAACTTCAAGGAGAGAGGTTCAATTGTTGTGAAGAAGGCGTCAGGGCGCCCAAGAAAGTCCAGCAAGGGCCAGGACCGTCTCCTAAAGTTGATTCAGCTGCGGGATCGGGGCACCACCAGTGCAGAGCTTGCTCAGGAATGGCAGCAGGCAGGTGTGAGTGCATCTGCACGCACAGTGAGGCGAAGACCTTTGGAGGGTGGCCTGGTGTCAAGAAGGGCAGCAAAGAAGCCCCTTCTCTCCAGGAAAAACATCAGGGACAGACTGATATTCTGCAAAAGGTACAGGGATTGGACTGCTGAGGACTGGGGTAGAGTCATTTTCTCTGATTAATCCCCTTTCCGATTGGGCCATCCGGAAAACACCTTAACCGGAGAAGACAAGGTGAGCGCTACCATCAGTCCTGTGTCATGCCAACAGTAAAGCATCCTGAGACCATTCATGTGTGGGGTTGCTTCTCAGCCAAGGGAGTGGGCTCACTCACAATTTTGTCTAAGAACACAGCCATGAATAAAGAATGGTACCAACACATCCTCCGAGAGCAACTTCTCCCAACCATCCAAGAACAGTTTGGTGACGACCAATGCCTTTTCCAGCATGATGGAGCACCCAAAAGTGGGAACAAAACATTGACATTTTGGGTCCATGGCCAGGAAACTCCCCAGACCTTAATCCCATTGAGAACTTGTGGTCGATCCTCAAGAGGCGGGTGGACAAACAAAAACCCACAACTTCTGACAAACTCCAAGCATTGATTATGCAAGAATGGCCTGCCATCAGTCAGGATGTGGCCCAGAAGTTAATTGACAGCATGCCAGGGCGGATTGCAGAGGTCTTGAAAAAGATGGGTCAACACTGCAAATATAGACTCTTTGCATAAACTGAATATCATTGTCAATGAAAGCCTTTGACACTTATGGAATACTTGTAATTATACTTCAGTGTACCATAGTAACTACTGACATAAAGATCTAAGAACACTGAAGCCGCAAACTTTGTGGAGACCAATACTTGTCATTCTCAACTTTTGGCCATGACTGTATAGTTGTGTGGTCACTGTTATTTCAGTGTGGCTGCACATGCATTTTACCATCAGAGGGCACTGTTGAATCAGCTTGGCCAATCACACCTGCTATTAGTGGAAAGCTGCAGTCACTCCTTCACACTTCACAGCTCCTCACACAGCTGCTCTGGTTCATGATGTGACACATTTGTATTGTTTCCTTTTCACGTTGTTGCAGGAAATTCAACCACATATGTGAGCAGACCCGTTTCAAGAGCTGAAGAGCCTCATGGGTGACCTGCTATGCAAGGCTCCTCTCCAATCACTGGCGTGAAGACTGACTTCCAAGGATCTCCTGTATTACACTCTGCATCTATACAAAGGGACCCCCCCCCCCCCCTATTAAGCAGCTCCTTGCCCTGAGGAAAGGTGTCTCTCTTAGGTAATAACTTGTAGTTCTCTCACAGGCTCTATAGACTTTATGTATTTGATTATATGCAGAAATTACAATCAAACTCTTTTGAGAAGACTGGCTAGGTCATGATTGGCCTAATGTTGTAGGTATAGTAGTGGTGAGTGGGATAATGCTATGCACTGCACACAGTAGGACCTGATTCCCCTATATGATGATGGACTAATATCGTATGGGGAATATGATAATCACCCTTCATTACAGTATCATGTCCTTTTGGGTACCTTATCATATGACTAGTTTTTTTTTTTTACACCTACTGAGAACAGTTGGCAATCAACATGGGCTTAGTTCATACATGTACTGTTACACACAGTATGAAATGGCATCTTTTGTGACATTAGCTTTTAAGGCCATATCGATATTAGTAAACTGTTGTTGATACATTTTCTATTTCCTCGTGGCTACATTTATTTTGTTTTTCTCTCTCTTAACTTGTGGTGTACTTCTTTAGATAGATATCTTGGAGAATTATGTATTTGAATTAGAATCTAGAGCTTCCTACCTTTCTGTGAAAATACAGCAGCAAACTGTGTTCTAAACATCTAAATAGTATTCATATTGGAACCTTCCCCCAAACAGCTATGTTGTCTAAAGACTTCTATGCATATACAGACTTTGAGGTTTCTTGTGGTTTATATATATATATATATATATATATATATATATATATATATATATATATATATATATATATATATATATATATATATATATATATATATATATAGATAACAAAGATATTCAGTGGCACCATTTTGAATTGACAGTTGCTGCTTCCACATTAATAAGACTGCTAATTCGAAAGCCAATGCAATCTGTATTTATTGGAAAAGGGAGGTTATACCTAGTTTTGGGAAAAGGGGATTTCTGCTGGGTTTCTTTGTGGATTTCCTGACAAGGGCAAAAAGCCATATACAAGCTGAGCGAGAATCCATGGAATAGTTGGTTGTATAGGATTTCAGTTCTTCAGGCGGGGTAATAAGGGTTATGTGTTGAAATGTTGTTTATCTGAGGCTGGGAAAGGCGGGGGTGTTCAGTTGTATCCTTTGCTCGGGATAATCAAAGTAGTGTATTAGAAAAGCTTTCTCAGCTCTAAACTAGTAGAAACGGCCAATGCTGTATTTTTTTGGTTGTTAGAATGCACAATGGTTTGCTAGGCTAGAGGATTCGGGGGTAGAATTGTTCCTCCTTTTTTGCATTTATATTAGGTTAGTGATGTTGGCTAAGCATGTTTATTAAGCCAACAACTTGATCATATTGGTTGTATCGTACTTGTTGGTAAGGAATACCATTCTGTATTGTTTTGCAAGACCAATTTCGCAGAAACCTTTTGATGCAATTTAAAGTAAATAATTAATACACAGTACCTTGTGTATTCCTATGTACCTTTGGTTGATTTAAATCCAATTGTAAATGTGACTCAATTGTGACATTAAATTTCAACATTTATTCAACTGTTTGTGTTTAGATCTGTTTACAAGCAAGACTAGCTTTGAGGGTATTCGCTTCTAATTCCGCTCGCACACATTGAAAAATCTGAATCATTAATTTGATGTGGGATTCAATGTGATTGTGGGCTATAGGAATTGCGGGTTTTAAAAGCAATGTTTCCGTGTCCGCGGAGATCCCATTCACGGTAATTGCTGCATATGTCGGCTCAATCGGAAATTGTCTTTGAAGGCTGCAATGCCTATAACCCGCAATCGGCACCCAACTGTTCTTTTGATGATACACAAGATTACATTTAGGTGGGGATTCAAACAAACACAGGTTAATGACCCCTGCACAGCGATAGATTGAAGGCAATTTCCCAAACATTCATGGAGATTTAAATTAGCTTTAAAGGCCACAGATGTCTGTCTGCTCAAGCAGAAATGACCTTAGTCTATCACAGTTTACTGGTCCTTTGTGTTTGAATCCCGGCCCCAAGCTGAATTGTAATAAGCGCTACAGAAAAGGTGTAGGCTACAACTGTTCTTTATTCTCTATTACAACATCCATTGAAAAACGTCCTCGTGATTGGTGCTGTAACTACCTACAGTGCATTTGGAAAGTATTCAGAACCCTTGACTTTTTCCACATTTTGTTACGTTACAGCCTTATTCTAAAATGGATGAAATAAAAAATGTTCCTCAATCTACACACAATACCCCAAAATGACAAAGTGTAAACAGGTTTATAGAAATGTTTGCAAATGTATTAAAAAAATATATATATACCTTATTTACATAGGTATTCAGACCCTTTGCTATGAGACCCAAAATTGAGCTCAGGTGCATCCTGTTTCCATTCATCATCCTAGAAATGTTTCTACAACTTGATTGGATTTATTGGACATGACTTGGAAAGGCACGCACCTGTCTATATAAGGCCCCACAGTTGAAAGTGCATGTCCAGAGCAAAAACCAAACCATGAGGTTGAAGGAATTGTCCGAAGAGTTCCGAGACAGGATTGTGTCGAGGCACAGATCTGGGGAAGGGTGCCAAGAAAATTATCTGGAGAGACCTGAAAATAGCTGTGCAGCGACGCTCCCCATCCAACCTGACAACTTGAGAGGATCTGCAGAAAATAATGGGAGAAACTCCCCAAATACTGGTGTGCCAAGCTTGTAGCGTCAAACCCAAGAAAACTCAAGGCTGTAATCGTTGCCAAAGGTGCTTCAACAAAGTACTGATTTAAAGGGTCTAAATACTTATGTAAATGTTATTTCAGTTATTTTTAACTGCAAACATTTCAAAAACCTGTTTTTGCTTTGTCATTGCGTGTGTAGATTGATGAAGAAGAAAAAACAATTTAATCCATTTTAGAATTTGGCTGTAACGTAACAAAATGTGAAAAAAGTCAAGGGGTCTGAATACTTTCCGAATGCACTGTATGTAGCCTAACAATATAGCCTCATCGTGACGACTGTTTAGTGGCAATATTCACACCCCCGCACCCAGAGTTTTTTGGGTGGGTATAAAGGGGGACAAATAATAGGCCCGCTTTCTGCCCGAGGCCTTAGCTCATGTCTTAAGTCGTGGTTTCCCTGTTGTGGGTTCACACTGGCATTCCTGAGAGGCTCAGGCCCTAGCTCAGCACAACCTTCCCCAGCTAGCTGATCCCTGCCCTCAGCACACCAGAGCTGAACCTTAATTATTTCCAACAGGAGGATCTGGGCACCCTAAGCCAACAACAGTGCAAGCCGCCGATCCGGAATTGGTGTTAAGGAGGCTTTGGAGGGTGCTTTGCATTCTCGTCGAGAGAGACAATGTATTCTAGGGCAAATATTGACTCACTTTGTGATCATTAAGAAGTGGAGGACTGAATGGGCATGTAGAGCAGCACTCAGGGCTTGATTCAATCAGTATTGCGGAAGTTCAGCACTCTAGCACAATTTAAATGTAAAGGTAATTTCCGATTGAGCCGACATGCAGCGTTTACCGTGAATGCAGTCTCCTCAAACATTGCCTTTCAATTTCTATCACGCTATAGCGCTGAACTTCCACCGTACGGATTGAATCGAGCCCTTACTTACGTTTAATGTAGGGGAACACAACTCTGGCACTCAGGGTTGAAAGTGTCAAAGTACAATTATAACATTTTTATCTGAGCCCTATACTACATACGTCCATAGACCTGAGCCCTATACTACATACGTCCATAGACCTGAGCCCTATAAAAGACACCTGTCCACACACTCAATCAAACGGACTCCACACACTCAATCAAACAGCTGTGTAAGGACATCAGGGATAAAATTGTAGACCTGCACAAGGCTGGGATGGGCTACAGGACAATAGGCAAGCAGCTTGGTGAGAAGGCAACAACTGTTGGCGCAATTATTAGAAAATGGAAGAAGTTCAAGATGACGGTCAATCTCCCTTGGTCTGGGGCACCAGGCAAGATCTCACCTCGTGGGGCATCAATGATCATGAGGAAGGTGAGGGATCAGCCCAGAACTACACGGCAGGACCTGGTCAATGACCTGAAGAGAGCTGGGACCACAGTCTCAAAGAAAACCATTAGTAACACACTGCGCCGTCATGGATTAAAATCCTGCAGCGCACGCAAGGTCCCCCTGCTCAAGCCAGCGCATGTCCAGGCCCGTCTGAAGTTTGCCAATGACCATCTGGATGATCCAGAGGAGGAATGGGAGAAGGTCATGTGGTCTGATGAGACAAAAATAGAGCTTTTTGGTCTAAACTCCACTCGCCGTGTTTGGAGGAAGAAGAAGGATGAGTACAGCCCCAAGAACACCATCCCAACCGTGAAGCATGGAGGTGGAAACATCATTCTTTGGGGATGCTTTTCTGCATAGGGGACAGGACGACTGCACCGTATTGAGGGGAGGATGGATGGGGCCATGTATCGCGAGATCTTGGCCAACAACCTACTTCCCTCAGTAAGAGCATTGAAGATGGGTCGTGGCTGGGTCTTCCAGCATGACAACGACCCGAAACACACAGCCACGGCAACTAAGGAGTGGCTCCGTAAGAAGCATCTCAAGGTCCTGGAGTGGCCTAGCCAGTCTCCAGACCTGAACCCAATAGAAAATCTTTGGAGGGAGCTGAAAGTCCGTATTGCCCAGCGACAGCCCCGAAACCTGAAGGATCTGGATGGAGGAGTGGGCCAAAATCCCTGCTGCAGTGTGTGCAAACCTGGTCAAGAACTACAGGAAACTTATGATCTCTGTAATTGCAAACAAAGGTTTCTGTACCAAATATTAAGTTCTGCTTTTCTGATGTATCAAATACTTACAGTGGGGAGAACAAGTATTTGATACACTGCCGATTTTGCAGGTTTTCCTACTTACAAAGCATGTAGAGGTCTGTAATTTTTATCATAGGTACTCTTCAACTGTGAGTGATGGAATCTAAAACAAAAATCCAGAAAATCACATTGTATGATTTTTAAGTAATTAATATGCATTTTATTGCATGACATAAGTATTTGATACATCAGAAAAGCAGAACTTAATATTTGGTAGAGAAACCTTTGTTTGCAATTACAGAGATCATACGTTTCCTGTAGTTCTTGACCAGGTTTGCACACACTGCAGCAGGGATTTTGGCCCACTCCTCCATCCAGATCCTTCAGGTTTCGGGGCTGTCGCTGGGTAATACGGACTTTCAGCTCCCTCCAAAGATTTTCTATTGGGTTCAGGTCTGGAGACTGGCTAGGCCACTCCAGGACCTTGAGATGCTTCTTACGGAGCCACTCCTTAGTTGCCCTGGCTGTGTGTTTCGGGTCGTTGTCATGCTGGAAGACCCAGCTACGACCCATCTTCAATGCTCTTAGTGAGGGAAGGAGGTTGTTGGCCAAGATCTCGCGATACATGTCCCCATCCATCCTCCCCTCAATACGGTGCAGTTGTCCTGTCCCCTTTGCAGAAAAGCATCCCCAAAGAATGATGTTTCCACCTCCATGCTTCACGGTTGGGATGGTGTTCTTGGGGTTGTACTCATCCTTCTTCTTCCTCCAAACACGGCGAGTGGAGTTAAGACCAAAAAGCTCTATTTTTGTCTCATCAGACCACATGACCTTCTCCCATTCCTCCTCTGGATCATCCAGATGGTCATTGGCAAACTTCAGACGGGCCTGGACATGCGCTGGCTTGAGCAGGGGGACCTTGCGTGCGCTGCAGGATTTTAATCCATGACGGCGCAGTGTGTTACTAATGGTTTTCTTTGAGACTGTGGTCCCAGCTCTCTTCAGGTCATTGACCAGGTCCTGCCGTGTAGTTCTGGGCTGATCCCTCACCTTCCTCATGATCATTGATGCCCCACGAGGTGAGATCTTGCATGGTGCCCCAGACCAAGGGAGATTGACCGTCATCTTGAACTTCTTCCATTTTCTAATAATTGCGCCAACAGTTGTTGCCTTCTCACCAAGCTGCTTGCCTATTGTCCTGTAGCCCAACCCAGCCTTGTGCAGGTCTACAATTTTATCCCTGATGTCCTTACACAGCTGTTTGATTGAGTGTGTGGAGTCCGTTTGATTGAGTGTGTGGACAGGTGTCTTTTATACAGGTAACGAGTTCAAACAGGTGCAGTTAATACAGGTAATGAGTGGAGAACAGGAGGGCTTCTTAAAGAAAAACTAACAGGTCTGTGAGAGTCGGAATTCTTACTGGTTGGTAGGTGATCAAATACTTATGTCATGCAATAAAATGCAAATTAATTATTTAAAAATCATACAATGTGATTTTCTGGATTTTTGTTTTAGATTCCGTCTCTCACAGTTGAAGTGTACCTATGATAAAGATTACAGACTTCTACATGCTTTGTAAGTAGGAAAACCTGCAAAATCGGCAGTGTATCAAATACTTGTTCTCCCCACTGTATGTCATGCAATAAAATGCAAATTAATTACTTAAAAATCATACAATGTGATTTTCTGGATTTTTGTTTTAGATTCCGTCACTCACAGTTGAAGTGTACCTATGATAAAAATTACAGACTTCTACATGCTTTGTAAGTGGGAAAACCTGCAAAATCGGCAGTGTATCAAATACTTGTTCTCCCCACTGTACGTCCATAGACCTGAGCCCTATACTACATAAGTTTTACATACACTCCAAACATAACGATGTTCTTTGTCCCCAATTGCAGTAGTCTGGCTTTTTTAGATAGATAGATTGGTACTTTATTGATCCCAGAGGGTAAATTTCTTCGTCAAGCAGCTACGAAAAACACAGGGCAGGTGCAAAATGCCAGAACTAAATACACAAAAGACAGATACACGATACATGATACATAGTGCGGAAGTATGAAAAAGTATTAAAATAAAAGTCTGAAGTGCAAAAAGGCATAGCACAGTATGGGTGAATGGCTGAATATGCACACTATACATTGTTACAGAGTTTTAGGTGAAAAAGGTTATACAAATATTGCAAGCTGATATAGATAAATAAGGAATATTTTCACGATTAACTATACTATACAGGTTGATGGCAGAGAAATACTTAAATGTGCGTATGATATAAGTGAGGGTAATAATAGTTTACTTAATATACATTCTGGTTAAATTAACAGGTAAGTGAATATTTGCATGGTTACGTTAATTGTACAGGTAAATGACAGGAAGAGATACTTAAATAGCTAAATGTGCTTATGATGTAATTTAGGGTAAAAATAATAATTCCCTTAAAATACAGTCCTTAGTACAGGATTTAATTACAGATAAATGCACATATTGTACATTCAATATACTAAAAGCAATGAAAAAAGATACAACTGACAGGATACTAATATGCAGTCCTTAGTGAATGACTACGTAAGTTCAGTCCAAGAATTACTTACAATATCGCACGTGATACGATATAACAGCTGTACATGAATATGTATTTACAGTGCTGAATGAATGAGTCCTGAGTGAATGAGTGATTACAGACCAGAGAGTTACTCACAGATGGATGCCTAATTGCTAAACTAGGTCCTAACACCAACAGTTCCAGGTCTATGATGTCGACGGCACAGCACCCCGGTGAGGCATTAAATAGTCTAATAGCCGCCGGCAGGAAGGACCTCCTGTAGCGCTCTCTGGCACACCGTGGTGGGATCAGTCTGTGACTGAAAGTGCTCCTCTACATAACCATGGCATGCAGAGGGTGGGTGACGTTGTCCATGATGGCCAGCAGTTTGGCCAGGATCCTTCTCTCCGCAGTGGCTTTTTCCTTGCTGAGTGACCTTTCAGGTTATGTCGATGTAGGACTCATTTTACTGTGAATATAGATACTTTGTACCTGTTTCCTCCAGCATCTTCACAAGGTCCTTTGCTGTTGTTCTGGGATTGAATTGCACTTTTCGCACCAAAGTACATTCATCTCTAGAAGACAGAACGTGTCTCCTTCCTGAGCGGTATGACGGCTGCGTGGTCCCATGGTGTTTATACTTGCGTACTATTGTTTGTACAGATAAACGTGATACCTTCAGGCATTTGGAAATTGCTCCCAAGGATGAACCAGACTTGTAGAGGTCTACAATAATTTTTCTGAGGTCTTGGCTTATTTCTTTAGTTTTTCCCATGATGTCGAGCAAAGAGGCACTGAGTTTGAAGGTAGGCCTTGAAATACATCCACAGGTACACCTCCAGTTGACTCAAATTATGTCAATTAGCGTATCAGAAGCTTCTAAAGCCATGACATCATTTTCTGGAATTTTCCAAGCTGTTTAAAGGAAGTCAACTTAGTGTATGTAAACTTCTGACCCACTGGAATTGTGATATGGTGAATTATAAGTGAAATAATCTGTCTGTAAACAATTGTTGGAAGAATTACTTGTCAGGCACAAAGTAGATGTCCTAACCGACTTGCCAAACTATAGTTTATTAACATGAAATCTGTGGAGTGGTTGGAAAATGAGTTTTAATGACTTCAACCTAAGTGTATGTAAACTTCCGACTTCAACTGTACGTCCATAGACATGAGCCATATACTACATACATCCATAGACCTGAGCTCTATACTACATTCGTCCATAGACCTGAGCCCTATACTACATACGTCCATAGACCTGAGTCCTATACTGCATACGTCCATAGACCTGAGTCCTATACTGCATATGTCCATAGACCTGAGTCCTATACTGCATATGTCCATAGACCTGAGCCCTATATTGCATACGTCCATAGACCTGAGCCCTATATTGCATACGTCCATAGACCTGAGCCCTATACTACATACAGTGGGGAGAAGTATTTGATACACTGCCGATTTGGCAGGTTTTCCTACTTACAAAGCATGTAGAGGTCTGTAATCTTTATCATAGGTACACTTCAACTGTGAGAGACGGAATCTAAAACAAAAATCCAGAAAATCACATTGTATGATTTTTTAATAATTTATTTGCATTTTATTGCATGACATAAGTATTTGATCACCTACCAACCAGTAAGAATTCCGGCTCTCACAGACCTGTTAGTTTTTCTTTAAGAAGCCCTCCTGCTCTCCACTCATTACCTGTATTTATTGCACCTGTTTGAACTCGTTACCTGTATAAAAGACACCTGTCCACACACTCAATCAAACTGACTCCAACCTCACCACAATGGCCAAGACCAGAGAGCTGTGTAAGGACATCAGGGATAAAATTGTAGACCTGCACAAGGCTGGGATGGGCTACAGGACAATAGGCAAGCAGCTTGGTGAGAAGGCAACAACTGTTGGCGCAATTATTAGAAAATGGAAGAAGTTCAAGATGACGGTCAATCTCCCTCGGTCTGGGGCACCATGCAAGATCTCACCTCGTGGGGCATCAATGATCATGAGGAAGGTGAGGGATCAGCCCAGAACTACACGGCAGGACCTGGTCAATGACCTGAAGAGAGCTGGGACCACAGTCCCAAAGAAAACCATTAGTAACACACTACGCCGTCATGGATTAAAATCCTGCAGCGCACGCAAGGTCCCCCTGTTCAAGCCAGGGCATGTCCAGGCCCGTCTGAAGTTTGCCAATGACCATCTGGATGATCCAGAGGAGGAATGGGAGGTCATGTGGTCTGATGAGACAAAAATAGAGCTTTTTGGTCTAAACTCCACTCGCCGTGTTTGGAGGAAGAAGAAGGATGAGTACAACCCCAAGAACACCATCCCAACCGTGAAGCATGGAGGTGGAAACATCATTCTTTGGGGATGCTTTTCTGCAAAGGGGACAGGACGACTGCACCGTATTGAGGGGAGGATGGATGGGGCCATGTATGACGAGATCTTGGCCAACAACCTCCTTCCCTCAGTAAGAGCATTGAAGATGGGTCGTGGCTGGGTCTTCCAGCACGACAACGACCCGAAACACACAGCCAGGGCAACTAAGGAGTGGCTCCGTAAGAAGCATCTTAAGGTCCTGGAGTGTCCTAGCCAGTCTCCAGACCTGAACCCAATAGAAAATCTTTGGAGGGAGTTGAAAGTCCGTATTGCCCAGCGACAGCCACGAAAACTGAAGGATCTGGACGGAGGAGTGGGCCAAAATCCCTGCTGCAGTGTGTGCAAACCTGGTCAAGAACTACAGGAAACGTATGATCTCTGTAATTGCAAACAAAGGTTTCTGTACCAAATATTAAGTTCTGCTTTTCTGATGTATCAAATACTTATGTCATGCAATAAAATGCAAATTAATTACTTAAAAATCATACAATGTGATTTTCTGGATTTTGGTTTTAGATTCAGTCACTCACAGTTGAAGAGTACCTATGATAAAAATAACAGACTTCTACATGCTTTGTAAGTGGGAAAACCTGCAAAATCGGCAGTGTATCAAATACTTGTTCTCCCCACTGTACGTCCATAGACCTGAGCCCTATACTACATACGTCCATAGACCTGAGCCCTTTACTACATACGTCCAGACCTGAGCCCAAATACAACATACGTCCATAGACCTGAGCCCTATACTACATACGTCCATAGACCTGAGCCCTATACTACATTTGTCCAGAGACCTGAGCCCTATACTACATACGTCCATAGACCTGAGCCCTATACTACATACGTCCAGAGACCTGAGCCCTATACTAGATACGTCCATAGACCTGAGCCTTATACTTCATACATCCACAGACCTGAGCCCTATACTGCATACATCCATAGCCACGGGAAGTAGGGGTGATGAGGGTAAATCACAATGAAAAAATGTATTTATATTTTTCTCACCAAATTAGTACCCTCCGCTAACTTGGACGACGCTGGGCCGCCCTATGGGGGTCCCGATCACGGCCGGTTGTGACACTGCCTGGGATTGTACCCGGGTCTGTAGTGACACCTCAAGCACATCAATGCAGCGCCTTAGACAGCTGCGCCACTCGGGAGGCCCCCCATTTACACTTCGTAGTAAGTTTGACACTAAAATTCATGTTTGACTCATATCGATGCCACATAGGTCATTTTCAAAACCAGAAGTAGCTTTTTGGGGGCAGAAAGCTCTTAAATAAAGTGCCATTGATTTATCCAGGTAGAAATGAAAACCAGTGATCCTTGAAGGCTGGTGCTTTTCTTGTGCCCCCTACCCTGTATTAGCAATTCTAAAATACTTTTTGTTACGTATATGAATCCAACACGTCATTTTTATTTACTGCACTAATAAAATACTTATTCCCTCACGGTGTTTAAGATGCATGACTTGCTAGCTACTACTTTCTGCTGACATCAAATGATCAAGAACTGAAGCAGCGATTGACGTGGATAACAGCCTTTATTAGAAGTTCTTTGCACAAATTCCAACCAACCCCATTTATTTTCTAGGTTTACAATTGCGACATTTACCTTCATAGCTAGTCATACATGCCTACTTCTATTGAATGTTAGTCACAGCGTTTGATCAATCATGATCAATTCCCTTTTATATCCTAGTATCAGCCTCAGGAATACATTTGTATACATTGTTGTAGCGTTGATGTTAATATACTGTGAGTGATCTATACCAGTTTAACACTGGAGGGCACAGAGCAGTAGTATACAGTCCCCATGGAGCTCTGTGGTGCTATTATAATTCACTGCTTCAAGGCCCATGGTTGTTGGACAAAAGGCAGAAGTAGGTACAATACAGCACAAAATCCACAAGCACGCGTGAGCTATTGAGTTGAAAGTGCTTATGTATAATCATTTTACATTTGATTAAAAGTATCAAAATGATTAACTGGTACAAAAGTGCTCAGATGAGTTGGGAAATTAAGTGCTCTTGGAAAATACTAGCAATCCATATTCAATATTATTTAATGTCTCGTTATAGCGAAGCTGAAAATGCCTTGGTGTGGTATACAGGATATATTGATAAAAAAATATATTGTGGGTACTAGTATGAAACATCCAATTTGTCACCATGAAGAAATTGACTTTCATTTAAAAGTTGATTTCAGTAATCAAAAAAGTAAGTTTTGCAATTGATGAAAGTGGAACTAAAAATAGTTAATTATTGCTTTGCTGGGCCAACCCAGGAGTCCATGCTCTGTCTGTCCACACTCCTATCACATGGGCTGGATGCTGGACTGTCACTGGTCACATCTCATTGCCCGTCACACTGCATGGCACTGTTGATTGACTGAGGGAAGGCATCTGGATATGATTGGCTGTGCTTTGCATGAAGGCAGACTAACTCGGCGGTGTTGGCGGCTGTGGGTGAGTCAGAGGGGTGAGGGAGAGGGTAAGGACTGGCCGCTCCTGAGGCCTGACTCCCCCATGGCCTCCACTCTGACCTCCCTCTTTGGAGGAGGGGGCCGTTGGCTGGGCTCTGGGGGCCAGGGTTGGGGCCTCCACAGGCGGGCGCCTTCCCCTCGTACGGCCCCCGGCTCAGTCCGTTCAGCATTGGGGACTGGCCCAGGTCCTCAGCCAGAACCAGGGGCTGCCGGTCCTCCTCCTCACAGATGGCAAACACAGGGACAATGACGTGGTCGCTCTCCGCTGGGAAATCGCGAGAAATCACACCATGCCCAGAGGGGCCGTTAGTGGGCTCGGACAGGGAGGCCTGGAGGTGGGAGCCCCCGGGGCCCTTGGCGCTGTTTGAGGGGCCAGACCCAGAAAGCAGGCCAAAGCAGGGCCCGGAGAAGCGGGAGCGCCGAAGGTTGCTTGTGGAGTTGAGGCGGCGCTGGCGCTGGGCTGGCTGAGTGAAGGGGTACGAGGCGTTACTCATGGAGGAGTCAGAGGTGTCGTTCTGGGTCTCCAGCTGGGGATCGGAGAACACCTTCCTGCTGTTCTCCCCATGACAGTCTGACACAAAGCTGGACGGTGCCTGGGGGGAACAACATCTAGTCAACACATATCCCTCTGCAGTGCAACCGACATTCATGGTTTATGCATTATGCATCGGAGTAATTCAACATTTGCTATAAATAAATCCACTTACAAACCATTACTGTAAGTCGCTCTGGGTAAGAGCGTCTGCTAAATATCCAAAATGTAAACGTAAAGAAATACAGTATATGATGGTTTAACATAGTAGCAACTAACGCTGTCCACCAGCTTAGTGAAGGGACTGGTGGAGTTCCAACTGCACCACTTCTTATGTAACTGGGACAGTGGAGGGAGGAAGTCCTGGAAGGTACGGACGCTCCAGGCCCGCGGCCGGGCACAGCTGGCACTGCCATCCTGGGCAGCCCGGGCCTTTGTGGGGGAGGCAGCCGGGTCTGAAGAGGGCCAGTCAGTCACAGGGCCGGTGTCACTGTGCCTCAGATACCTCTCCCGCTGCAGAGAGGAGAAAGACACATCAAACAAATCAGATGTAATTCAATCAAACCCGGCATGCAGTGTTTTGTGTGCATGTGGAGTAGGCCTACAGTAGTTTGTAAACAAACACACTTCTTAATTGAAAAACTGGAAGCATCTGAAAGAGCCGCTCGAACCCACTGAACCCAATGAACCTGCTGAACCCACTGTAGCAATGTTTACACAGTGTCTTAGTTTACAATTTACTGCCATGGAACGCACATACTTCTTATTTTGGAGTCTGGAAGCATCTACCTGGGATTATTCTATACTTTTATAAATGCAGTGTGTGTTCAACTGACTTGAGCCCTCACTCAATGTTGTTTTCTCCACCAGTAGCATCAGAACGTGAATGCGACACATTCACAAGAAATGATCACTAATAAAAACAGCTTGCTTGTATCAGAGGTCACATTATATTCAAGCGCTGAACTGCACCTCCAAATCGGCGTTGACCTAAAAGAGCAAACCATGGAATCAGACATGCAATCCAAAACAACAAGTGCTGCTTGCCTGGTAGTGGGTGCAGTCAGTGATTCCTGGAACCGAGTCAGTTTTTCCTTTTAGATCATAGTGAATACGATTATATGGACATGTGGGACCTACTCTCCTACTCTGAGAGACTTTGTGAATGTGGGCCTAGGGCTATGGGGTAGGTGTATCACTAATAGGAATGACAGTTCAGGAGTGAAGGGCACATCAGTCATGTATCCCCCCTCATTATTCAGCTAGTTAATCAGGGTAGGGGAGGCTTGGAGTAAGGGTTAGGGGTTGCTCCTCTCAGAAAGAGCCAGATAATCCTTGAACAGAATCACTAACAGCTTGCTTAGTCTAGACAAGAATTAGGAAGGTTTTAAATGAAGTGCCCTGCTCACCACAAAAGCCCCCCACACAATGGCAACTTGTTGCAGTTTGGGCACAAAAGGTTTCTGGATAAGCCACCCAGATGTGAAACAAAGCCCCGTATTACTCCCCACACCTAGTCTCGGAAATCCTAGACCAAGGGCAACAGCACTAGGTCTGAAGATCATGTCGGATTTTCTTGGCCATTTTGCTCTTCAGACAGACAGACAACTCTCCCAACAAATCATGAGTTTGGGAGGGCGGGGCTTAAAATGCGGCGGGAATTGAGCTTGTGAAAAATAATCTCCTCGGAAAAATGGCAGATAGCTAGGCTAATTTTAGCCACAGCCAGTCGGTTAGCTGTCATGGTGCATGCAAACTACTCACTTGCAAAATACACTCAATTAAAATAATTTACTCTAATGTAATCTTGGTTAACCCAGAACTAAAGTCCTGTGTAATTGGTTAGATGCTCGATTAAGTTCTGGGTCCACACGCATTGAGAATAGATAGAATGAGGATTGGAACCAGAAGGAAGAGCTCCAACCTCTCTCTTACAGGCAAGTTTATGGGCCAAATGTCCCCTCCCCTTATCTCACACCTCCGGTTGTATCATGGCAGATCTATGGTACCATTTATGTTTATGTAGTTTGTCCAGCTAGAGTTTCATCTAGCTACCTACATGAACGGATAAGGATTTCCTGTGCGAGTCCTTCTTCCCAACATCAGTCTGAACAAATATGTACATACACACAATCTGCACAAACAGGCAAATGAACATGCACACAAACACATACCACACACAGCATTGCACCACAGCAAGGAAACACGCATTAACACAGACAGACAGAGAGAAAGAAACAGACAGACACAGAGACAGACACAGAGAGACACTCAGAGACACAGACAGACAGAGAGAGAGAGAGAAAGAAACAGACAGAGAGAGAGACAGACAGACAGACACTCAGAGACACACAGAGAGAGAGAGAGACAGAGACACAGAGAGAGAGAGAGAGAGAGAGAGAGAGAGAGAGAGAGAGAGAGAGAGAGCATTGGAGCTGGGAAACTGGCTTCACAGATAATACATCCATTAGGCTAGGCTGCAGGAAAGCTCGCCAGCTCCCTAATAGCTGCCAGGCCTGTCTTATGCCAACTCTTATTCCAATAGAGCACAAGCAAAAATGCTGTGTCAAACCCTCTCCTACCGCCAATCCCCTGTCACCGTGTTTCTATACTCTGACACCAGGCGGTGGTCGAGGAAAAAATACTTGGCAGGATAGAGCCTTCTGCCTGGGTGTCACCCACCCCTAGAGCGGGTCCTAGCCTGTGTTCCCTGTTACTGCCCCTAGAAGAGGGCACCACAATGCGTCCTCGCCTGGGTTCTGGGTTAGCTGCCTTGCCTCGCTTCTTACCGCGTGGGCCGAGAACGTCAGTCTGCTGCTTGGACTGGGTACAGACGAAATGATGAACACCTCATCTGTCCCCATGTCCAGTTCCGTGAGACCATTGGATGAGAGGTCCACTTCAGCATGCTGGGACATATCACCACCAACACTGCCTGGGGAACCTGGGAAAGAAAATGGGAAAGTGGTTTTATTAATAATTTACTTGTATGTCCTACAATTATAACATTGCTACATTGAAAGCACAACAGTCAGATGTATTGCACCTTAGCTTATGATAATTTCCACTGCTTGTCCCTAAAAGAGCACTTGAAATGAAATGTTACACATTGGTCTCCATAGGCTACTGCAAATTACTGCACTGTGCACCCAGTACACTGTGTAGCCACTGTACTTATCCACTCATATTCCTAGTTAACTCATAGTGACATGGTTGAACTCAGTGAGAGGAGAAACATGGTGTTCCCAATGCTCTCACGCTGTTATATAGGTTAAAAGTCACAACCTGTAAATCTCTCTGTGGGCTCAGCTACAATGAGCGAGACTTTGGATTGTTCTGGGATAAATCCAGTGTTATTCCAAAACTAAAGCCATTTTCCACTGAGACTTCTAATGCTACACCTCCCATTCACTTAGCTACATCCCACACAATCTGATCAACTTTTATAGGAGAAGAAATACACTTTCAAATGACTCCAGGAAGATAATGTGGACAGTGCAATGTTGCAGCAAACTTCCTTTCATATGGGTTACTGATTAAATACTGTATATGCAGCTACTGAGCACACAGAATACCTTAATGATTTCACATATTTTGAGCTGTATTGGTGAATTCTACTACACATTTCTTCTATGCACCTGTATTCAGATGTGGAACAGTTTTTGTTCAACATATTTTGAGATATCATTTAGGTTATATTTCCTCGCCGTCAATTTTTTTTTTATGCTCCCCAACTGTCTATCTTTCATTTAGATGATTATTAGCAAGCTGGACACAGTCAAGAAACTATATGAATGTAGGTCCATTCTAATTTCGATTTGATTTGAGTCATTTTAAAGTATATTTACTCCCCCCCCACCTCCCAAAAAATAACAAAAATAATATATTTTTTTAAACGACCCGTGGGCCAGATTGGACCCCTTCGCGGGACGTATGTTTCACACCCCTGATTTAGAGCCATTCTATGGCCATGAGACCATTCAATATGTGGTAGAATCCTGCCAGTGTGTTGGAGGTCTGACAGTCAGACCCAGTGTACCATTTTTCTGTCATAGTTTCAGAGCGGAATGAAATAACAGTTTCCCATTTACGCTGAACATGTAAGTTCAGTTTAGGGGCAGATCAAGTTATTGTCAGCCAGGTTGGAACCTGACCAAACACCCCAGTGGTACCCCTCGATCATAGAGAGAGAAAGAGATGGGGCACAGGGCAGGGGGAGCGAGGGAAGAGAGGGGATTGACTAGGCTAGGCGGTTGGAGCACAAGCAGAGGGGGAAAAACAGGGGAGTGTTAGAGGGAGAGAGAAAGTAGATGGAGTGTGTGTGTGTGTGTGTGTGTGTGTGTGTGTGTGTGTGTGTGTGTGTGTGTGTGTGTGTGTGTGCACACATGTGCGGCTGCGTGCGCATACCCACCTCTGTGTATGAGGCTGAGAGAGTGGTTGTTGTTGTCATTCTCTGCAGGGTTAGGGACCTCCAGGCCGGGCTGATTAGGAGTCACCAGCTGCAGCTCACGGATATCAGCTGCAGAGTTCTGCACTCCCTCCTGCACCTACAGCAGTCAGTTTAGTTTAGAGTCAGCAAGTACTACTACACATGCCTACCACTCCACATACACCAATGGAGTAGGGCTGCACAACACTATGAAATACAGCCATATGAACTGAAGTTGTTCTCGTCAATTAATCAAATGTTTTGATAACCAGTCTGTATAATGATCTAGTGGCAATAAGATACTTCAAGTTTTGCTTCTTTCTTTTTTTAGCACACTTAAGTTCAATCCCAGATGGACACATTTTGACACCTCAATGACAAATTCATCTCATGACTAGAAAATATGGAAGTGTAACTTGACCAGTTCTGCTTTATGGGTATGTCAGTCTGACCTTTAATGAACCTGTCTACAGTACCTCTGGGGCTGCCTGCCCTGCGTGGGAGAAGTTGGACAACAAAAGCACCAGGCCAGTGTAGGGTATTTGTATGTGGTCCAGTGTCTGTAGTCTACAGCAGGGATGGGCAACTGACGGGCCACATGGTAACCCTTTTGTAGGCCTGCGGTTCAATTATTTTTAAGGCCTGAGGATTTTTATTTTGAAGAACTCAGTCAGGGTCTCAACTTACTGTTGAGAGTTAGAATAGTAGAATACACAAGGTGCAATTAGAAAAATCAATAAATATGTATACACACTGAACAAAAATATAAACGTAACATGTAAAGTGCTGGTCCCATGTTTCATGAGCTGAAATAAAAGATCCCAGAAATGTTCCATACACACAAAAAGCTTGTTTCTCTCAAATGTGCACAAATTTGTTTACATCCCTGTTCGTGAGCATTTTATCCTTTGTCAAGATAATCCATCCACCTGACTGGTGCGGCATTTCAAGAAGCTGATTAAACATCTGTGCTAGAGGCGTCACTACAGACAACCTGGTTCGAATCCAGACTGTATCACAACCGGCTGTAATTGGGAGTCCCATAGGGCGGCGCACAAATTGGCCCAGCGTCGTCAGAGTTTGGCCGGAGTAGGCCGTCATTGTAAATAAGAATTTGTTCTTAACTGACTTGCCTAGTTTAAAAAAAAAACAAAAAAAAAACAGCATGACCATTACACAGGTGCAACTTGTGCTGGGGCCAATAACAGGACACTAAAATGTGCAGTTTTGTCAGACAACACGCCACCGATGTCTCAAGTTTGGAGGGAGCGTGCAGGAATGTCCACCAAAGCGGTTTCCAGATAATTGAATGTTACTTTTTCTACCATAAGCCGCCTCCAACGTCGTTTTAGAGAATTTGGCAGGAGGTCCAACTGGCCTCACAACCACAGACCACGTGTAACCACGCCAGCTCAGGACCTCCACATCCAGCTTCTTCAACTGCGGGATCGTCTGAGGGGGGGGTGGGTCGGGGTGCTGAGGAGTGTTTCTGTCTGTAATAAAGTCCTTTTGTGGCGAAAACCTCATTCTGATGAACTGTAACTGAGCAAAATCTTTGAAATTGTTGCATGTTGGGTTTATATTATTGTTCAGTATATACAGTTGAAGTCGGCAAGTTTACATTCACCTTAGCCAAAAACAAAAACCGTAGTCTGGCTTTTTTATGGCGGTTTTAGAGCAGTGTCTTCTACCTTGCTAAGCGGCCTTTCAGGTTATGTCGATATAGGACTTGTTTTACTGTGGATATAGATCATTTTGAACCCGTTTCCTCCAGCATCTTCACAAGGTCCTTTGATGTTGTTCTGGGATTGATTTACACTTTTTGCACCAAAGTATGTTCATCTCTAGGAGACAGAACACGTCTCCTTCCTGAGCGGTATGACGGCTGCGTGGTCCCATGGTGTTTATACTTGCGTACTATTGTTTGTACAGATGAACGTGGTACCTTCAGGCGTTTGGAAATTGCTCCCAAGGACGAACCAGACTTGTGGAGGTCTACAATTTTTTTTCTGAGGTCTTGGCTGATTTCTTTTGATTGATGTCGAGCAAAGAGGTACTTTGGTAGGCCTTGAAATACATCCACAGGTACACCTCCAATTGACTCAAATGATGTCAATTAGCCTATCAGAAGCTTCTAAAGCCATGACATCATTTTCTGGAATTTTCCAAGCTGTTTAAAGGCACAGTCAACTTAGTGTATGTAAACTTCTGACCCACTGGAATTGTCTGTAAACAATTGTAGGAAGAATTACTTGTGTCATGCACAAAGTAGATGTCCTTACCAACTTGCCAAAACTAAAGTTCGTTAACATGAAGATCTGTGGAGTAGTTGACAAATTAGTTTTAATGACTTCAATCTAAGTGTATGCAAACTTCCGACTTAAACTGTACAGTGCATTCGGAAAGTATTCAGACCCATTCCCGTTTTCCACATTTTGTTACTTTACAATCTTATTCTACAATTTTCCTCATCAATCTACACACAATACTCTGTAATGACAAAGCAAAAACAGGTTTATAGAAATGCAAAATACCTTATTTACACAAGTATTCAGACCCTTTTCTGAGAGACTCGAAATTGAGCTCAGGTGCATCCTGTTTCCATTCATCATCCTTGATGTTTCTATAACTTGATTGGAATCCACCTGTGGTAAATTCGATTGATTGGACATGATTTGGAAAGACACACACCTGTCTATATAAGGTCCCACAGTTGACAGTGCATGTCAGAGCAAAAACCAAGCCATGAGGTCGAAGGAATTGTCAGTAGAGCTCGGAGACAGGATTTTGTTGAGGCACAGATCTGGGGAAGGGTACAAACACATTTCTACAGCACTGAAGCTCCCCAAAAACACAGTGGCCTCTATCATTCGTAAACAGAAGAAGTTTGAAACCACCAAGACTCTTCCTAGAGTTGGCCGCCCGGCCAAACTGAGCAATCGGGGAGAAGAGCCTTGGTCAGGGAGGTGACCAATAACCAGTTGGTCACTCTGACAGAGCTCTAGAGTTCCTTTGTGGAGATGGGGGAACCTTCCAGAAGGACAACCATCTCTGCATTACTCCACCAATCAGGCCTTTATGGTAGTGGCCAGACGGAAGCCGCTCCTCAGTAAAAGGCACATGACAGCTCGCTTGGAGTTTGCAAAAAGGCACCTAAAGGACTCTCAGACCATGAGAAACAAGATTCTCTGATCTGGTGTAACCAAGATTGAACTCCTTTGCCTGAATGCCAAGCGTCATGTCTGGAGGAAACCTGGCACCATCCTTATGGTGAAGCATGGTGGCGACAGCATCATGCTGTGGGGATGTTTTTCAGTGGCAGGGACTGGGAGACTAGTCAGGATCGAGGGAAAGATGAATGGAGCAAAGTTTAAACCTGCTCAGGACCTTAGACTGAGGTGAAGTCTCACCTTCCAACAGGACAACACCCTAAGCACATAGCCAATACAACGCATGAGTCTCTGAAAGTCCTTGAGTGGCCCAGCCAGAGCCCGTCACTGAACCCGATCAACCATCTCTGGAGAGACCTGAAAATAGCTGTGCAGCGACCATCCAACCTGACAGAGCTTGAGAGGATCTTCAGAGAAGAAAGGGAGAAACTCCCCAAATACAGGTGTGCCAAGCTTGTAGAGTGATACCCAAGAAGACTCAAGGCTGTAATCGCTGCCAAAGGTGCTTCAACAAAGTACTGAGTAAAGGGTCTGAATACTTATGGAAATGTGATATTTCCGGGTTTAAAAAAAAAAGAATTAGCAAACATTTCCAAAAAACTGTTTTCACTTTGTCATTATGTATAGATTGATTAGAGGAAAAAAAATGTAATCAATGTTAGAATAAGGCTGTAACGTAACAAAATGCGGAAAAAGTCAAGGGGTCTGAATACTTTCCGAATGCACTGTATATCACTCAGCCCATGTCAGCTAAAAATTGTTAGATTGGTAAATTAGTCTAGCCAGCTATCTAAACTTTGTAATCATGGTCAAATTACCGACCGAGGAGGCCCCTATCACTCTCACTCAGATATAGATATAATATTAAAAACTGCAAACGTTACTCTATGTCGATGGCTAAATGAGTAAAATTGCAGCAAACTTCCCTTAAAACGGTAACATTGTCTCTACGCCCCAAAGCAAAATGTGTAGAATTGAAGGACATGTTTTCTCTCCTCTTTCAAGAGGGGGGGGGGGCACTAAAATGGCTAGGACTGGCTCTGACTGCATGTGGGTATGCAGGGATGTGGGTACACAGACCTGCGAGCTACTGCTGATTTTTTGTGGCACCAACCCCCATCAAAGTTGCCCATCCCTGGTCTAGAGGATATGAAGTGATGTTCCCTGATCCCAGCCAGAAGCTAGCCTACAAAGGAATGTCTGGACAGTCAGACAGACAGGGGTCTTTATCCGTTTACCTCAGAGTTGTTGGATGAGCAGGAGTTGGCTCTTTTCGGACATAGTTTAGGTCTGGAAAACAAAAAAAACCCACAACATTTCAGTTATGCGTTTTTTGACTGTTTAACATATCTTTGAAAATCATTAGCATCGTTTATTTTATGTATGTTGTTTACTTTCTTGACTTTTGGCGGCAATCTCTTTCATGCCATTTTTGAAAGCTTGACTTATTTAGAGAAACTGCTCTCCAAATCTGACCAAAAATGTAGAAAATGAACATCCTCCCACAATTAGAAACTGGAACAGATTATATTGTCTTCACTGAAGTTCTTCTTCCAAACATAGTGAGTCAGCTAGTCTAGCTAGACTCACTACATACAAACAGCCTAAACTTGCCCCAGGTCGTTTCTCTCAAGGACGGCTCTATTAGCTAAACCCATATAATGCCATAAACAACACTATCTGGGGTGGTCTCACTATAAAGGCATCAGTATAATGGCATACCCATAATTGAGGACTTTTCACTGAATAGGGTTTCACAACATAACAGTGAAAGTGTTGACAAAGTTTTTCTGTTCAATAACTGAGATCATATGCTTTTGTGTATCAATTTTTGGCACAATTAAAAAGGTGGCCCCAGGACGAGACTAATACAACTGTTACTTCTCTCAAACATGCATGGGGGATTTCTCTAACCATGCATGGCTATTCTATGCATGATGGCAATGCCCTCCTTGGCTTCCTGATAATATTTTATGCATGTGTTGTTGTTCCTGTAAGTCTTTTATTAGAAGTGTGTTTTCAATTTCCCTTTCATTAACAGCAAGAAGTAAGAACTATACTGATGGGCTTATATTGTGCTCAAAAGACCCACAGATGTTTTGACTATAACCAATAACATATTTCTATTGTGCAACCCATTTCACAGAGATATATTGTGTTACAGTATATCATAACACATTGTGTGTACTTAAAATTTTATAACAGCAACAAATTCTGTTGTCAAAAAGTTAAGTAATAAAAACAACTGTGCTTTTCCGTTGAGTTGGGCTGACTATATTGAGGAGAATTTGCATAGAGATGTTTATCTTTACGGGAATTTGAGAATTTGAACCTTCCTGGAGGGTACTAGAGATGTGAATCATGCCAGTAGATTAAACGGTGATGCTTATTTAGTCACCCGGCATGGATGATATTAAACCCTGCGCAAACTTATACATGCTATTGTTCTCATCATGGGATCGACCGAGGGAACGACCTGTAAACTACACCTTTTGATATGTTGTTCTTGTTCTATTAAAACAACCACAATGGCACCTCAACGGGACAGAGGCTCACAGCTCTCCTTGTTTTCCCTCCGATCGCTTTTGTATCGCTGCATTTCTCTTTGTCCGTTGGAATCGATGCCAGGTGCTGCACTCAAAACGGCCCTCTCTCACTCACGCGCTCTCTGTAATGGTGATTCTCACATTAGGGCAGCTATAGTCGAACCCTGCCTTTCACTGGATCAAAATCAGGGAACGACCAAGGCCTCCAGCTGAGTCAACAGCCAGCCCATCCAGAGCAGCAGCACACTGTGTGCTGGATGAGGACTGATTGGCAGACTATCCCATTCACGGCTACCATCTCATTCATGGGAGGAAACTTTGTCACACTGGCCAACATCAAAGACCCAACAGTTGTGCCACCTCAAAGGAAAATCACTGTGCCAGTTTTCTTGGATGACAAGGACAATTCTTCCCATTGTGCAGAATGTGCACGGTCTTGGTTATGTTTATGCTTGTCTCAGGTTGTCAGGGAAATGTATTTATAGCACAAAACGTTTCTGACAAAGGTATCTTTATGACTCCATTCTTTCTGCATGCCTTGCTTTACTGTACTTGAAGATGTTGCACAGGTGACCAACAAGGCTCATAAAGGGACAATCATTACCATTGTGAACTGTCTTTTTTGTTTATGCTTGAGAACAGTATGCCTCTGGGAGTCAATAGGGAAAGCCATCACAAAGCGTGTAGGACAAAAGGATATGTCCTGGCACAATTCTCTCAGGTGCTGGTTTGATCTCAGGGAAACCTATTTATAGCACAACATGTGTGTGACAAAGGGATATCATATCACAATAACTCCCTCTGCATGCTTTACATACCTGAATATAATACACAGAGCACTGGTGAGCACCATGGCAAAGAAGGCTGCTCCACTCATGGCGGCCAGCAGAGAGTCTATTTTGCTGGCCTTGGCAGGGGTGTAGGCATGCCGGGGGTCATCCCCACCCAGTTCTGTCCGGTTGTGGTAGTAAAAGAGCAGGGCAAAGCCGCGGCCCCAGTGGGTGGTGGTGATCAACTCCATGATGACCTCTACCATTTCCTGGCTAGAGCCAAACACCAGCTGGCTGCTGGAGGGCCGGTTGGAGCCGCAGAAGCGTGAGGAGAAGGTGAGGAGGTCCGAGATGTAGAGGACGTCGTGGGGGCAGGCGTCCACCACAGACTGCTGGGTCTCAGGGCTCACTGACTCTGTGTCCGTGTCTGTGGGGAGCAGAGGGGTCCGAGTGGTGGCCTCGTCTACAACCACAGCCAGGACTTGGTCTGGGGCTGATGCTGTGGGATTAGGGTTAAGGTCAGGGTTGCCTCTGAGGAGAGGAGAGGTGATTGAGTTCATTGCCTTCTCTCCTGGTACATGGGCCCCAGGTAGGAGGAGGTCTGAGAGGGGCTGTGGGGAGGCACGGTCAGAGGTGGCATCGGAGGTGGACCTTTTAGCAGAGTTGGAGACTTTGGCTATCTCCATCTTGGTGGACTGCTCTTGCACCACCACCTGCATGACCTTTTCGTTTTGTGAGGAGGACAGGGGGGCTTTCGCTGTGACCCTCTGAGTCTGAGATATGGCGGCATCTTTATCTGTGATGGGACCCCCAGGTGGGATAGTCACCCCATCGTCAGACTCAGCTTTTTCCAAGTCAGAGATGGCAGCGTACTGGGCGGTGGAGTCATGACTCTCGAACACGTCAAAGTCAAATATCTCCAGTATGAGCTGGTGGCCAATGGGCACAAAGAACTGCCAGACACAGTGGGTCCCTGAGGAGTAGTTATAGGGGAAACCAGGAGACAGGATGAGGCCCTGGACATCCACCACATCCATCTTCGCTCCACAGTCAAAGTAGACCTGCAATCACAACATACAGGGGCATGGTGAGGGGGACATGAGTGCACGTTAAAACGCTAGCATCTTTAATGATCGACACATACTATCACTTGTCAAACAGTTACAGAAAATCTGCAGAAATTGAAAAACAGTAACTTACAGTAAGCTACGAAATACAAATTACGTCTGTCTTTTAAACAAATAGCCCAGTTGAGCCGAATTCAGATTGCCTCAAAACAACAAAAAGCATCCAGACCTGAACTATTCAACCCTCCTGCTCTGCCAGCCAGTATATCAAAGCTGTGGCGGTGCCTAGCATGCATGTGCTTGGGTAACGCTGGGGAGGGTATTTCTTCAAAACACACTGGCTGTAATGCTTCCCAGGTGTGTGGGGTGGACGATTGAGGGGAACCTCAGCCTAGCAAAGCAGAGGCAGATGTGTGGCTGGGGCCGCTGGGCCCAGAGCTCAGGCCAGACCATTGTAGGGGGGCTGGTGTGTTTATGAGCTTTCCTCTCAGCCCAGGTTCAGGTTCTGGACCGTGGGAACCGAGCAAAGACCCAGCTGGGGCTCAACCAGCACAGCACCACCAGACAGGTAACAAACCAACCAACCCTCAGGCAACACTAGTACTCTGGCTGTGTGCGTGTAAAAGGAGCACCAGCACCACTGCGGTCGACCAACGCCAGACAGACACTTTGATTGCTGCTACATGGACCATCTCATTTCTCTCCATATGCGTGCATTTATCAAAGGCATTCCCTCAGACGGTTTATTTTAAGAAGCCAAATCTAGATGTACTTTTCAATCATGACTCTAAAAAAAAGAGGCTGTTGACAGGTTTGGCCCCAGTACCCCCCTCACCCAACCTCCTTCTGACTGCAACTCCAAGGCCTCTCAATTGCTGATGCAGCTGGCAGCCTCACAGCCAGGTCAGAGAGCAGGGCATACATATGTGTGTGTGTTCTGTACAGTGAGGAAACAGGTGTTTTCAAAGCACATGAATGCAAGGAAAATATTTAATAAATGTAATTACTGACGTCACCCCAGAGGTGTGATAGTCCCCAGTCCTGATCGCTTAACCACCATAGTCCATGTACTCTGTGTCATCCGTTTCCAGCCTCCCTCCCCTGACCGCTACATGACACTTTTGCAATATGTTGGTGAACAACAAAAAAATTGCTCCAGCATATTTTCTCACATTGCTACTGCTATTTGCACTAACCATGGGAAAACATGTACAGTGGAGTCCGAAATTATTGACACCATTGATAATGAGCAACAATGACAGTATCAAATAAATAATAAAAATACTGAGCTACATTGTATGCAAAAAAGGGGAGAAATTATATTATTTTATACTAACACAATTGCTTAGAGAAAGAGATTTTGTTAAACAAGCAATATTTTTTCCCCCCAAAAAGGTAGGGGTCAGAATTACTCTTTTCAATACCTTTCAATACCTCACCTTGCAAGGAAAACGGCCCTGAGTTTGTTTCTATAATTAGCATACAGAATCCTTCCAGATTCTTGATATCTTTCGTCTGAGCATATAGACTAAACTCTTCAATTCAAACCACAGATTTTCAATGGGTTTTAAGTCCAGAGACTTCATTTGATTTGATTTATTAAGATCTCCATTAGCTGACGCCAATGGCGACAGCTAGCCTTACTGGGGTCTGACATCTAAAGAAAAATACATTAGACAAAATACATACATTTAAAAACATTAACATGTAGTGTGTGTGTGTGTGTGCATCTATCAGTTACATATATATGTCAGTACATACACACAACAAGTGGGTCACATGGGGGAGAGGCTTTGTGCTGTGAGGTTTTGCTTTATTTGTTTTTTTTAAACCTGGTTTGCTGCCCACTTGCGCTATATAAAATGGAAGGGAGTTCCATGCACATAATGAAGAGCAAGACATCCGCTCTGTTCTGGACAAGCTGCAGCTTAACTATGTCTTTATTTGCAGCACTTGACCATATGACTGGACAATAATCAAGATAAGATAAATCTAGAGCCTGCAGGACTTGCTTTGTGTGGTGTCAAAACAACAGCGCATCTATTTATTAGACAGACCTCTCCCCATCTTTACAACCATTTAAATCTATATGTTTTGACCTTGACAGTTTACAATTTAAGGTAACACCAAGTAATTTGGTCTCCTCAACTTGTTTTACAGCCACACCATTCATTAGCAGATTCAGTTGAGGTCTAGAACTTAGGGAATACAATGCTGTTATATTTTATAGATGTTCCGGATCAGTTTATTACTGGCCACCCATTCCAAAACAGACTGCCAAGGGTTTCAGTGACTTCCTTAACTGTGGTTACTGATGCGTATATGGTTGAGTCATTAGCATACATGGACACACATGCTTTGTTAAATGCCAGTGGCAGGTCATTGGTAAAAATAGAAAAGATGGCCTAGAGAGCTGCCCTGCGGTACACCACACTTTACATGTTTGACATTAGAGAAGCTTCCATTAAAGAAAACCCTCTGAGTTCTATTAGATAGATAGCTCTGAATCCACAATATGGCAGAGGTTGAAAAGTTATAACACAAGTTCTCAACAAAAGGTTATGGTCAATAATATCAAAGACTGCACTGAAATCTGACAGTACAGCTCCCACAATCTTCTTATTATCAAGTTCTTTCAACCAATCATTAGTCATTTGTGTCGTTGCAGTACATGTTGAGTGCCCTTCTTTATAAGCATGCTGAAAGTCTGTTGTTAATTTGTTTACAGAGAAGTAGCATTGTATTTGGTCAACAACAACAAAAAATCCAACAGTTTGATAAGAACTGGCAGCAAGCTGATAGGTCTGCTGTTAGAACCAGTAAAGGCCGCTTTACCACTCTTGGGTAGTGCAATGACTTTGGCTTCCCTCCAGGCCTGAGGACAAAAACTTTCCTCTAGGCTTAGATTAAATATATGACAGATAGGAGTGGCTATGGAGTCAGTTACCATCCTCAGTAGCTTTCCATCTAATTTGTCAATGCCAAGAGGTTTGTCATTATTGATCAATACCAATAATTTAGAGTCAGCTACCATCCTCAATAATTTTTCCACCTCTCCCACACTAACTTTACAAAATTCTAACTTGCAATGCTTTTCTTTCATTATTAGTTTTTAATATATTAGTACGATGGCTCACTGTTCGTTGTTGGCATTTCCTGCCTAAGTTTGCCTGCTTTGCTAGTTTAGTCACATCATTTCTCAATTTGCAGTAAGTCAGATGTGCAGCCAGACTTATTAGCCACTCCTTTTGCCCCATCTCTTTCAACCATACAGTTTTTAAATTCCTCATCAATTCATGGAGCCTTAACAGGTCTAACAGCCAGTTTCTTAACAGGTGCATGTTTATCAATAATTGGAAGAAACAATTTCATAAATTAATCAAGTGCAGCGTCTGGATGCTCCTTATAAATTACATCAGACCAACAAATATTTTTTTACATCATCCACATAAAAGTCACAGCAAAATCTTTTGAATGATCATTTATACAATATTTTAGGCCCAGCTTTTGGAACTTTCCTGGATATAGAAACTATATTGTGATCACTGCATCCAATGGGTACGGATACAGCTTTAGAAAAACGTTATACAGTATTAGTAAAAATGTGATCAATACATGTGGATGATCAAGCTTCCCACAATAAGTTGGGTGAATTTTGGCCCATTCCTCCTGACAGAACTGGTGTAATGGAGTCAGGTTTGTAGGCCTCCTTGCTCGCACACGCCTTTTCAGTTCTGCCCACTCATTTTCTATAGGATTGAGGTCAGGGCTTTGTGAAGGCCACTCAAAACCTTGACTTTGTTGTCCTTAAGCCATTTTGCCACAACTTTGGAAGTATGCTTGGGGTCATTGTCCATTTGGAAGACCCATTTGCGACCAAGCTTTAACTTCTTGACTGATGTCTTGAGATGATGCTTCAATTTATCCACATAATTTTCCTTCCTCATGATGCCATCTATTTTGTGAAGTGCACCAGTCCTTCCTGCAGCAAAGCACCCCCGTGCTGCACGGTTGGGATGGTGTTCTTTGGCTTGCAAGCCTCCCCCTTTTTCCTCCAAACATAACCATGGTCATTATGGCCAAACATTTATATTTTTGTTTCATCAGACCAGGGGACATTTCTCCAAAAAGTACGATCTTTGTCCCCATGTGCAGTTGCAAACCGTAGTCTGGCATTTTTATGGCGGTTTTGGAGCAGTGGCTTCTTCCTTGCTGAGTGGCCTTTCAGGTTATGTCAATATAGGACTCGTTTTACTGTGGATATAGATGCTTTTGTACCGGTTTCCTCCAGCATCTTCACAAGGTCCTTTGCTGTTGTTCTGGGATTGATTTGCACTTTTCCCACCAAAGTATGTTAATCTCTAGGAGACAGAACGCGTCTCCTTCCAGAGCGGTATGATGGCTGGTGGTCCCATGGTGTTTATACTTGCGTACTATTGTTTGTACAGATGAACGTGGTACCTTCAGGCGTTTGAAAATTGCTCCCAAGGATGAACCAAACTTGTGGTCTACAATTTATTTTCTGAGGTCTTGGCTGATTTCTTTTGATTTTACCATGATGTCGAGCAAAGAGGCAGTGAGTTTGAAGGTAGGCCTTGAAATACATCCACAGGCACACCTACAATTGTCTCAAATTATGTCAATTAGCTTATCAGAAGCATCTAAAGCCATGATATCATTTTCGGGAATTGTCCAAGCACAGTCTTTCTTAGTTTATGTAAACTTCTGACCCACTTGAATTGAGATATAGTGAATAATAAGTGAAATAATCTGTCTGTAAACAATTGCTGGTTGATGTCTTAACAGACTTGCCAAAACTATAGTTTGTTAACATGAAATCTGTCGAGTGGTTGAAAAATGAGTTGTGTATGTAAACTTCTGACTTCAACTGTATATATATATATACAGTGGGGAGAACAAGTATTTGATACACTGCCAATTTTGCAGGTTTTCCTACTTACAAAGCATGTAGAGGTCTGTAATTTTTATCATAGGTACACTTCAACTGTGAGAGACGGAATCTAAAACAAAAATCCAGAAAATCACATTGTATGATTTTTAAATAATTAATTTGCATTTTATTGCATGACATAAGTATTTGATCACCTACCAACCAGCAAGAATTCCGGCTCTCACAGACCTGTTAGTTTTTCTTTAAGAAGCCCTCCTGTTCTCCACTCATTACCTGTATTAACTGCACCTGTTTGAACTAGTTACCTGTATAAAAGACACCTGTCCACACACTCAATCAAACAGACTCCAACCTCTCCACAATGGCCAAGACCAGAGAGCTGTGTAAAGACATCAGGGATAAAATTGTAGACCTGCACAAGGCTGGGATGGGCTACAGGACAATAGGCAAGCAGCTTGGTGAGAAGGCAACAACTGTTGGCGCAATTTTTCGAAAATGGAAGAAGTTTAAGATGACGGTCAATCTCCCTCGGTCTGGGGCACCATGCAAGATCTCACCTCGTGGGGCATCAATGATCATGAGGAAGGTGAGGGATCAGCCCAGAACTACACGGCAGGACCTGGTCAATGACCTGAAGAGAGCTGGGACCACAGTCTCAAAGAAAACCATTAGTAACACACTACGCCGTCATGGATTAAAATCCTGCAGCGCACTCAAGGTCCCCCTGCTCAAGCCAGCGCATGTCCAGGCCCGTCTGAAGTTTGCCAATGACCATCTGGATGATCCAGAGGAGGAATGGGAGAAGGTCATGTGGTCTGATGAGACAAAAATAGAGCTTTTTGGTCTAAACTCCACTCGCCGTGTTTGGAGGAAGAAGAAGGATGAGTACAACCCCAAGAACACCATCTCAACCGTGAAGCATGGAGGTGGAAACATCATTCTTTGGGGATGCTTTTCTGCAAATGGGACAGGATGACTGCACCGTATTGAGGGGAGGATGGATGGTGCCACGTATCGCGAGATCTTGGCCAACAACCTCCTTCCCTTAGTAAGAGCATTGAAGATGGGTCGTGGCTGGGTCTTCCAGCATGACAACGACCCGAAACACACAGCCAGGGCAACTAAGGAGTGGCTCCGTAAGAAGCATCTCAAGGTCTTGGAGTGGCCTAGCCAGTCTCCAGACCTGAACCCAATAGAAAATCTTTGGAGGGAGCTGAAAGTCTGTATTGCCCAGCGACAGCCCCGAAACCTGAAGGATCTGGATGGAGGAGTGGGCCAAAATCCCTGCTGCAGTGTGTGCAAACCTGGTCAAGAACTACAGGAAACGTATGATCTCTGTAATTGCAAACAAAGGTTTCTGTACCAAATAATAAGTTCTGCTTTTCTGATGTATCAAATACTTATGTCATGCAATAAAATGCAAATTAATTACTTAAAAATCATACAATGTGATTTTCTGGATTTTTGTTTTAGATTCCGTCACTCATAGTTGAAGAGTACCTATGATAAAAATTACAGAGTTCTACATGCTTTGTAAGTGGGAAAACCTGCAAAATTGGCAGTGTATCAAATACTTGTTCTCCCCACTGTATATATATATATATATATATATATATATATATATATATATATATATATATATATATATATATATATATATATATATATGTGTGTGTGTGTGTGTGTGTGTGCTGCTTGGTTGAAGCTACGAACCCATAGGCTTGGCTCTCTCATCCCTTCCAGGCTTTTGGGAGGGAGGGTGGACAATGAGCCTGTCAATGCGGATGTAAGCAATGTCCCCACGTGCTCTGGCAGCTTTCATGGCTGGGATAAGTTCTGGCGCACAGCTTCAGGATAGTCCTTGTTGAGGAAAATACATGTTCCTCTCAAGTTCTTGTCTCTTACCAGAACAGCTACCTTGTCCTTGAACCTTGGGAAGTTGACCACTATCGGCTTTGGCCTGTCACCTTGGCCGGTTTTCAAGTCCTGTGGGCACGCTCCACCTCAACCTTCCTGTGGTCTATCTTCAGTTTCTCCAAGATAATTTCCCTCACTTTGTCCTCCGTCCAGGTCTCATGGAGATTCTGCAATTCTGCACACAACCATGTTGTTCCGCCTTGATTGTCCCTCGAGATAATCTGATCTGATTTATCCGTCATAGTTATCATGGATTCATATACAGAGCTGATGTCCTCTCTCAATGACTTACAGATTGCTGTCATCTCTCCATTCCCCTGTTTAAACTCATCGAGCTGACACTAGGAGAACTGCAAACTGTTCTTCAGGTCCTGGACTTCTCGGGTCAGGTCATCCATTCTTCTATTAGTTGACTCCACCAGTATTTGGACAAAACACTTGAAGCTATTTTCTTGTTTTTCTAACAACTGCTTGTAGAACTCTTTTTGTTTGTTTAAAAAGATCCGTCACCAGTGATAGAGACACCACTGTCCTCAACGGTACTCCCGACAGCTTTGGTCTTTGTCATGGTAACAACAGTAGGTTGGTTACGCTGTTACTCCTCGCAGTTCCAGACAGGTAAAGTCGTAGGGAAGATTGAAAACAACAGCAACAAAACAACAGGGGTCTAGACAGCCTCAAGCCCGGTCACAATGACTAATTGCGTTGCAGGCTGCGTTCAAGCCCTCAAGAAAACCGTGCTAGATTGATAAGCAGCTAGATAGCAGCTAGACTAGCTCCTACGCAAAACAGCTCCTCAGACCCGTTTGTGGTCGGCAGGATCACTAGACAGATAGTAGCGGTCCCAGCAACTGATGCCAACCGCTTTGCAGGATCCAATCTCAAAAAGGTAGCTAGCTAGTAACCAAAAGACTTTCAAAAACAACAAGCCGAGCTCTCCCTCGTTCCACGTAATTGACCAACAATCAGTAACAGATTGACTGCAACTGAATTGTCTACAATGGGAATGCATAGTTGTCACAAACCACAGTTTGGTCATCTGCTACTGTGCTACTTTCCACTGGCATACTGTTATGTCCTCTCCTTCTTTTCAAACAAGATCAGCTTTAAAGCCATATTTCTCAGTTTCTTTTCTCTTTCATTAAATATAATTATTTGTTTGCATCATTTCTTGTTTTGTAACTTTTTTTCCATAAAAAACCCATATGTTATTATTTTTAAACTGGATTAATATCATACATTGTAAGTTACATCATATTTACATGATATATTGTGTATACAGTGCATTCGGAAAGTATTCAGACCCCTTGACTTTTCTCACATTTTGTTACATTACAGCCTTATTCTAAAATGGCTTAAATAATAGTTTTCCCCTCATCAATCTACACACGATACCCCATAACGACAGGTTTTTGCAATAAAAAAAAATTAAAAAATAAAAAACTGAAATATCACATTTATATAAGTATTCAGATCTTTTACTCAGTACTTTGTTGAAGCACCTTTGGCAGCGTTTACAGCCTTGAGTCTTCTTGGGTATGATGTTACAAGCTTGGCACACCAGTATTTGGAGAGTTTCTCCCATTCTTCTCTGCAGATCCTCTCAAGCTCTGTCAGGTTGGATGGGGAGCTTCGCTGTACAGCTATTTTCAGGTCTCTCCGGAGATGTTCAATCGGGTTCAAGTCCAGGCTCTGGCTGGGCCACTCAAAGACATTCAGAGACTTGTCCCGAAGCCACTCCTGCATTGTCTTGGCTGTGTGCTTAGGGTTGTTCCCATTGGTCACTCTCTCCTCATTTCGTTTGTCTCTCTTCTTTCTCTCCAGTTAATGCCACCTCCCCATGAGCCCGCTCTCTTTTCATTAACTGTAACCAGACCTCTCACCGACTGAGCACCGACCGACACCTGACATCCATTGACATTGAAATGTAGTTGAATACTTTTTCACAAGTTTTGGACAGAACAGTTCAGTACAGTAGAGCACAGCACAATACAGTAAAGAAACAGAGTATAGGTCAGTACAATAGAGTAGAGTTTAGTACAGTACAGCACAGGGGAGCACACTAAAGTAGAGTACAGTATAGGTTACTGTATTGTACTGAACTATACTCTAATACACTGAACTCTACCGTGCTGTACTGTGCTGTCCAAACTTGTGAAATATAGACTTCTATGATTGGTACAGATTTGGTTAGGTCCTGACCAACCAAATGTGGAGTTGTTTGGGGGCGGAGCTCATTAGAATAATAGCCAGTGTGTAGAATAACACCCAAACATGCAAAGGAGGATATCAAAAATGTCTACCTTTGTGTATCTATTCAAGATACATCACCATGAAGAGAATGACATTCATAATTATGCATTTCTGTTTAGTACAGATCAGGGACCAATGATGTCATTCTGTTACCATTATTCTTTTACCGGGTGTAATTTAATAACCAAAATATATTTTTTCAATCTCAAGGTTTCATATCATAGCTGACACCTCATTTTTCTGCAGACATCTTTGAATTTTAATTTGATAGTAGATATTTAACCGTTTTTGGAAAACGTGGTCACATACAAAGAGGGAGATTTTCGCATCATTCTGTTACCAACTTGTGTTTTCCAAAAAATGTGTTTTTGTAAAATTTTCAGTGGCAATGGTTTGTTTAACTGCAATCAATGTTTTTTTAAAGTGAAAATCTGCATCTCGGCGTCATTCTGTTACCGTGAAATTGCATATTGGTAAATACAAAATTATAGTGATGGATGCTGATGTAACAGTGATAAATTACAAACGTCATGGTACAGTCAGTACTGTGATGCCCAACTTGTTCTAAGAGTGTCGTATAATGGCCTTTTCTTTCTCAGAACGCAGTTTAGCATGAAAACATTACAACATAGTAAAGGTACAAACGAGAAAATGGCTTTAGACCTACTAGGAACTGAAATGTTGTGAATGCCACAACCACAACAAATAATTACGCAGATGACATTTGAACTGGTCAAATGCCATTCCCGAGAGGTTGCAGAGAGTTAGCCGATTTTCGGTTTTGCTCAACGGTGTTGTGCAATACACTATAGAATCAAGGAACAGCTTGACAACATGGGGGGAGGGAGGGGTGTGTGTGTCTTTGTGACCCAAAAAAGTGACCAAATCCACTTTTCTTTATACATGCTCTTTCTATTGAGTTTGTGGGCTACATATCCATCCCCCCCATCAGAGAGCGAAAGAGAACTGTGTCAAGGCGAGAGGGTCAGGGACTGTGTCACCTCCATGGCTCTGGCTGCAGTAGGACTGGGCTGGCTATCTGCACAAGGTAGACTACACATGAATGGTCTCCAAAGTGCCACAGTGTATAATGGAAATGGGACATTCTTATAATGCCAAACATCACAGTTCTGTTACATCACAGACACAGGCCTCTCCTCTCCACTGGCAGTGGCAGCCAAGGCGGTCATTATTCAAGGAAACCTTTTCTCATGGGACACAATGGGCCACAGTGCCATTTGGTTGCACCACTTCATGGTGGGATGGGAGATAACATTTGAATGAAGGGATGCTAATTATTAGGAGCAGGCAGAAAGTTTACATAAGACCCTGCTGGTCGGTCATCACGCCCCAGTTGTGCCACACGGAGATGACTAGACGATCCTTGTACAAAAGTAAAGCAACCAAGCAAATAATTGTGTGAAATGACTTGTGCAGTGGAATTAAACACAGTCATTATTTTGAGGTTTACCATAATTATATTGTTAAGGAACTTCAATCCTATGTCGGAACTAAAATGCTAATTACCAAAAATGTAGTTTGAACTTAATACAAAAGCCTTCTAATAAAACATCATGTATATGGTTTTGCTCTTTGGAATATAAACTTGAAACACAATAAACATTTCTAAATCAAAATAAACACTAACAACTGCCTGAAAAAAACCCCAGAAATGGTAAAAGACTCCAGCCACCCAAGACATGGACAGTCCTACATGCTCCCGTCTGGCAGGCGGTATCGGTGCATCCAGGCTTAGACCAACAGACTTCTAAATAGCTTCTAGACCCTGGCCATAAATGTTAAATCGCTAACAACTACTGCTCCCCCTCACACCTACACTGCTGTTAAAATGAATATTCATTAGATGTATTACTACCACTACGCTGCTGTTCATTGATTATTGACTGCCATTACCAATAGTATCTACTGTATCTATGTATCCTGCTACTGGTCACTCACTCCTGTTTACATGTATTACCATCAGTATATTAACGTAAGTATTTATATATTCCTGCTACCAGTCACTTTTCAGCCCTGATTACATGTATACCCGTCTGTCACACCTACACTGACACTCTTGCACACACACACACACACACAAACAAAAGGCGTTTGCATGCGTCCCATTCGAATCGGTTCGGAACAGTGCGTGCATATATTATGATGGGACACCCCCCCCCATTCAAAAAGAGATGAATCGTTTTCATGCAAAAACTTTTCACTTGGGGGGTACTGCACCAAACATCTTACTCAAAATTAATGACAGATTATTTGAGTTATCTTAGATTAATTCAGACTATTTTGAGGCTACGGCATCTCAAGGTGGAAAACAGTACTGTTGACGCTTTTTTAAAATTTTTCAAGCCAAGGTCTTTTAAGGGAGTATGCGAGCACACTCATTCGGTTCGCCTAGCCAAGTTCAGCTAGGTGCCAGCCGAACAGAAGCATGCTGACGCCTTAACACCCACACACAACCACCCACCACTTATGCTGCGATCATACTGCTTACTACTATTAATCCTTCTCCCAGTCACTTTCTCCTAATCCCTGTTCATAAGTACATACTGCATCTACCTCAAATACTCCAGTATCCCTGCACATTGTAAAATTGGTACTGAAACAAACCCTGTATATAGCTTATTTTCTTATTTCTCGTGTTTTTATTTAATATTTTTATTAGTTATACTTTTTCGATATTGAATACTGCACTGTTGGGTAGGGCTTGCAAGTTGAAGGGCAATTCCACCACTTTTCAACCTCATATTCATCATCTCCAGCACCAAACCAGTGTCTACATATGTGAAAACAGCAAGTTTCTATGATCTGTTAAAAAGATACGAAGACAAGTCCCCAAAAACAACCCGGTGATTTTCAAAACCTGCAACGTGTTTCTAGCCAAAGTGAAGGTAGTTTCTTACACCCCACTTCACCGCGAATCTCATAGTGTTTAAAAATCATTATTTATAAAATGTTTTACCTTTGATGATGTCATCGGGTATACATTTTTAACTTCAACAATTGTACAAATGTGCCATTTTTTACATACAATATGTAGACACTGGTATTGTGCTGGAGATGATGAAAATGAAGTTGGAAAGTGGTAGAGTTGCCCTTTAAGCATTTCACTGTACTTGTGCATGTGTCAAATAAAACTTGAAACTTAATCGAAGAGTTTAGAGGAATCTACTATTGCCCGATTGAACCTTAGCAACAGGTTAGTCGGTATACAACTCGTATGATGAAACCCCCAGATGAAATCTTCCCATAGCACTTGCCGTCACACACACATTTACTCGTTCCCTTCCCTCACTCCTTCACATGCACAAACAGCCCCTGACTGACTCATAAACAGCCAGATGGGGCCCTCAAAAGGGGCAGGGAATCTCACAGGCGCTATTTACTGGGAGTAGAAAAGTGACACTAATCCACAGGCTAACGCTTCAGCCGTGCCAACCCACAGATGATGTGTATAGCCCAGGACTCAGCAGCTCCTCTGTCTCTTGGTCTCTGAAAAATTATTTTGCCATTGTTGCTGGTCAGGTCAGGTCAGACACTGACAGAAATCGAGACCATAGACTTAAGGGTCATTTCTACAATGGTGCAAACTAGATCCGTGTCTAATAGAAGCTAGAAGAGCTACACTACAGTCGTGGCCAAAAGTTGAGAATGACACAAGTATTGGTCTCCACAAAGTTTGCTGCCTCAGTGTTGATGATGGCAATTTGCATATACTCCAGAATGTCATGAAGAGTGCTCAGATGAATTGCATTTAATTGCAAAGTCCCTCTTTGCAATGAAAATAATCCCCCAAAAACATTTCCACTGCATTTCATCCCTGCCACAAAAGGACCAGCTGCCATCATGTCAGTGATTGTCTCGTTAACACAGGTGAGAGTGTTGACGAGGACAAGGCTGGAGATCACGCTGTCATGCTGATTGAGTCAGAATAACAGACTGGAAGTTTTAAAAGGAAGGTGGTGCTTGAAATCATTGTTCTTCCTCTGTCAACCATGGTTACCTGCAAGGAAACACATGCCGTCAGCATTGCTTTGCAAAAAAAGGGCTTCACAGGCAAGGATATTGCTGCTGGTAAGATTGCACCTAAATCAACCATTTATCGGATCATCAAGAACTTTAAAGGAGAGAGGTTCAATTGTTGTGAAGAAGGCGTCAGGGCACCCAAGAAAGTCCAGCAAGCGCCAGGACTGTCTCCTAAAGTTGATTCAGCTGCGGGATCGGGGCACCACCAGTGCAGAGCTTGCTCAGGAATGGCAGCAGGCAGGTGTGAGTGTATCTGCACGCACAGTGAGGCGAAGACTTTTGGAGGATGGCCTGGTGTCAAGCAGGGCAGCAAAGAAGCCACTTCTCTCCAGGAAAAACATCAGGGACAGACTGATATTCTGCAAAAGGTACAGGGATTGGACTGCTGAGGACTGGGGTAGAGTCATTTTCTCTGATGAATCCCCATTCCGATTGTTTGGGCCATCCGGAAAACACCTCGTCCAGAGAAGACAAGGTGAGCGCTACCATCAGTCCTGTGTCATGCCAACAGTAAAGCATCCTCAGACCTTCTCAGCCAAGGGAGTGGACAAACAAAAACCCACAACTTCTGACAAACTCCAAGCATTGATTATGCAAGAATGGCCTGCCATCAGTCAGGATGTGGCCCAGAAGTTAATTGACAGCATGCCAGGGCAGATTGCAGAGGTCTTGAAAAAGAAGGGTCAACACTGCAAATATTGACTCTTTGCATAAACTGAATGTCATTGTCAATGAAAGCCTTTGACACTTATGGAATACTTGTAGTTATACTTCAGTGTACCATAGTAACTACTGACATAAAGATCTAAGAACACTGAAGCAGCAAACTTTGTGGAGACCAATACTTGTGTCATTCTCAAAACTTTTGGCCACGACTGTACATGACCAACCGTATGTGGACACCTGCTTGTCATACATCTCATTCCAAAATCGGGGACTTGCTTCCATTCAGTCACAAGAGCATTAGTGAGGTTGGGCACCGATGTTGGGCGATTAGGCCTGGCTCGCAGTCGGTGTTCAAATTTATCCCAAAGATGTTAGATAGGGTTGAGGTCAGGGCTCTGTGCAGGCCAGTCAGGTTCTTCCACACCGATCTCGACAAAGCATTTCTGGACCTTGCTTTGTGCACAGGGGCATTGTCATGCTGAATCAGGAAAGGGCCTTTCCCAAACTGTTGCCACAAAGTTGGAAGCACAGAATCGTCTAGAATGTCATTGTATGCTGTAGCATTAAGATTTCCATTCACTGGAACTAAATGTTTCAACTGAAATATCACAATTAAAAGTATTCAGACCTTAAACTCAGTACTTTGTTGAAGCACCTTTGGCAGCGACTACTGCCTTGAGTCTTCTTGGGTATGACTCTACAAGCTTGGCAAACCTGTATTTGGGGAGTTTCTCCCATTCCTCTCTGAAGATCCACTCTCTGCAGATCCTCTCAAGCTCTGTCAGGTTGGATGGGGAGCGTTGCTGCACAGCTATTGTTAGGTCTCTCCAGAGATGTTCGATCGGGTTCAATTCCAGGCCCTGGCTGGGCCACTCAAGGACATTCAGAGACTTGTCCCGAAGCCACTCCTGCGTTGTCTTGGCTGTGTGCTTAGGGTCGTTGTCCTGTTGGAAGGTGAACCTTAACCCCAGTTTGGAGGTCCCAAGCACTCTGGAGCAGGTTTTTAACTAGGATCTCTCTGTACTTTGCTCCGTTCATCTTTGCCTCGATCCTGACTAGTCTCCCAGTCAATGCCACTGAAAATAATCCCCACAGCATGCTTCACCGTAGAGACGATGCCAGGTTTCCTCCAGACGTCACGCTTGGCATTCAGGCCAAAGAGTTCAATCTTGGTTTCATCAGACCAGAGAATTTTGTTTCTCATGGTCAGAGTCTTTAGGTGCCTTTTGGCAAACTCCAAGTGGGCTGTCATGTTCCTTTTACTGAGGAATGGCTTCTGTTTGGCCCCTTTACCATAAAGGCCTGATTGGTGGAGTGCTGCAGAGATGGTTGTCCTTCTGGAAAGTTCCCCCATCTCCACAGAGGAACTCTGGAGCTCTGTCTGAGTGACCATTGGGTTCTTGGTCACCTCCCTGATCAAGACCCTTCTTCCTCGATTGCTCAGTTTGGCCGGGGAGCCTGCTCTAAGAAGAGTATTGGTGGTTCTAAACTTCTTCCATTTAAGAATGATGGAGGCCACTGTGTTTTGGGGGACCTTCAATGTTGCAGAAATGTTTTGGTACACTTCCCAGACCTGTGGTTCGACACAATCCTGTCTCGGAGCTCTACAGTCAATTCCTTCAACCTCATTGTTTGGTTTTTGCTCTAACATGAACTGTTAACAGTGGGGTCTTATATAGACAGGTGTGTGCCTTTCCAAATCATGTCCAATCAGTTGAATTTACCACAGGTGGACTACAGTCAAGTTGAAGAAACTTTTCAAGGATGACCAATGGAAATGGGATGGGCCCAAGCTCAATTTCGAGCCGACAAGGTGAAAAAACCTGTTGATGTGTCCTTGAGCAAGGAACTTAACCCTAATTTGCTCTAGGAGCTGACCCTGTAGGTAGGCAGTCATTGTAAAGAAGAATTGGTTCTTAACAGACTTTCCCAGTTAAACAAAGGTTAAATAAAATTTAAAAAAAATGTAAAGAGAAGAAAGGAGGTCCTGGTGTTGTCTGTCCACGGCTGTGAAAAGGCACTGATACACAAGCCCAATACTTATACAATAAGTATGGTGTGTGTGTGTGTGTGTGTGCATGTGGTTATCCCGTGCCCTCAGATTTACTCAGGGTGAATTTACAAACAACCGGTTAGCATCCTGATTGGGCTCTAACTAAAGCTGCCCTCACTGATCACTGAGAGCATAGTCTTCGTGCTCTAACCACCACACAAAATATGGACCTTTACAAATATCCATCAAGACCATAATGTTCTTTAGTGTCAATGTTATTATCTCTGCTCTGCATGAGACAGTGGAATGTTAAGCATTGTGGTGGTGGTTGACCCTCCAACTCCACATAGATATGTGGCTGGGTGGGCGGGCTGTTGGATGGAGGGGTTCCAGATTTGCGGTGCACACAGCAATTAACAGTTTTCCATGTATTTTTCTTCCGCTCTGGATGGAAGGAGGTTGCAGAAACAGTCATTAACTAAGTATGCCTAGCCTAGGAAGTAAATCATGTGGGTGAGATGCAGTCAGTCAATGTTATCTGTCACCATGGTGGTTTGGAGAAATCATTTCCAGATTTGGAATGTGACCCAGGCAGCGAATGGATGTATCCTAAGTAATTAATCTCTCAGCAGCTGAGGGAGTAGCCCCACCATGCAGGATGACAACAACACACACACAGCCAGACCAGCCAGGCCAGCTAGCAGGGCAGGGCAGCTCTCCCTCTCTCTCTGCCTGGCCCATTCATCTCTTTTAAAGTAACAGTACAGGTTATTTACCACCATGCCAAACTCACTGTCTGACAAATATGTGTTTACAGTATGAACTAGTTTCTTTATGGAATTCAGCTAGGGGTGAATTCCTCTGTGGTTCTCGTTTTAGGGTTGTTCCCTCTATCAAATGGATGCTCCCTTTAATCAACATTTCAATAAGCAATTCAATTATTGCAATATTACAGTATAATTTAATGTCAAACCTGCTCTCATATGTGTAGATGTTATGGTGGTGGATTTATCAGAGTTGAAAGCTTCATTTTGGGGTGGGATGAAATGAATACCAAGCTTGTTTACGCTGTTCCAAAAATCAACTTAATACAAAAGAGGACAAGAGGACAAAGCCATCATTTAGAGTGCCCCCTCAGGCAGATAATTGCAAAGATAGTGAGCACCCTATGCACACAGAAACTAAAGCTGGGGACGCTGACAATTGAATATACCAAGGGCTTTTGTTGTTCAGTTCTAAGAATTCTGCTGCTCACCCTCACTCAGTCACAGCGGATGGGGACAAGTCTTGACAGTTCATAGCGTTATCGATTCTCCCTCCTAGTGTTATAGTAGTGTGTGGTCATAGAAAATATTTATTCTAATGTGGCCCAAAGGAGAACTGCAATGACACAGGTAAGCCTTTTATGTTATGATGAAAGACATTGCCATAGACATACTATACATACAATGACTGTGTCACACTCAACTCATAGTGGAGACAGTAGGCTCCAGCACCAGAATACACAGGAAGTGGGATAATTATTTTATAGTACTGCAATCTGACTCTGCTGCCAAAGTTGTCAGGAAGGATTTGATCATTAAAAAGAACACCTTCTGCCAGACTCTGTTAATCACCTGTAAGCACTGAACAGATTAGGTTTTTTTTTCGTCAAATGCTAAGAACTAAACATAATTAAATACCACACTAACATGGCCCATAGACTACTTATACCATGGTGACGTTATGGATTCACTGGGTCATGTCTGCCTTCTTTTTTATTTACAGTACAGTGGCAGATCAATAGCTTCCTTCTCTCCAGATACTTCTCATATATTTATGATATTTCAGTAAATATAGCTGCTTTACAAAGACATTTCCCCCCCGGGGATCAATAAAGTATCTATCTAAATACTGTAGTGCAGTTGTTCACATACAGAACACTCAGAAGAGGAGAGCAGATATGATTAAGAATGCTTACAGCATGGATAATCCACTAGATTCAGCCGCGGGCAATTTGACAAATAATTAGTAGACTGCAAATTGACAACAATTACAAACACATATAATATTTGACTAAAACTATCACATATATCTCTCCATTATGCGTGACAATACTTTGGAAGAGATGTCCTAAATTAAAATCACTTGGAGTTGATTTGCTGGTGTTTTTACAGTCTTTTGTGCCAAACAATTTGGACACAAAAGCAGGGCCAAATACAATTGAGAGGATCAGTGTAATTTATGTAATCTTGCGAGATCGGTCTGGTTGTACGAGGCTAGCAGGTTTCTTCCTAGTTTGGAAATTAGACCGAATTGAGAAAAAACCCTAACTAGAGTTTCACCTGGACTGCTGCACCATCATCTCTGCTACACAACTAGCTGAACATGTTTCAGGTGAGTTACACCTTCAAACCACACCATAGTGTGGATGTGGAAACCCAATAACCAGGGTGGAAAAGCCACTGATAATACCATGCAATCCAGTGCCATGTAACAGTGAATTGTAAGGGCTGGTTGGGTTACACTTAAATACTATTGTACTAGGAACCCCCTCTCTCAGACAGAAACTACTGTGTGTTGTGTAGCTACCTGAGAGCAGGGGTAAGGTGCTTCTATTCTACAGTATGTACAGAGGGATTCATGAGAGCTATGGTCCAAGAATGAAGACTTGAAGTCCATGTCAGTGTCAGGCAGGCAGGCAGGCAGGCAGCGTGGGTTGTTTTCACCACAAAATGAGAGAGTGAGTCGGCAGTGTGTTCCAATTGGCACCCTATTCCCTACGTAGTGCACTACTTTTGACCAGTGCTCTTTATAGGCAATTTGGTACACAGACAGAGAGAGGAACGGGAGGTGAACATGCTCTGCTCCAATTCTCATTTCTCTGCTTCCTCTGTCTGACTCTGCATACCATCGCCGTTAACCTCTACTAAGGTACAATCACGTTGAGGACGTCTTTCTCCCCATGGTTGTAAATGTAGCTTTAACAAGTATTGCCACTAATGTTCAAGAAGATGTTCAGTTTTACCCCGAGGGCCCTCACAGTGTTCTACAGGAGCACCATCGAGAGCATACTGTTGGGCTGCATCACAGCCTGGTATAGCAACTCCACTGCCACGAACCGCAAGGCTCTTCAGAAGCCTAACGCACTATTGGGCGAACACCTCCTGCCCTACAGGACACCTACAACACCAGGTGTCGCAGGAAGGCCAAGAAGATCATCAGGGACCCCAGCCAGCAATGCAGGAGCATCATGGCAAAAACTGAGGGACTGGCCAATAGTTTCTACCTTCAGACCATAAGGCTGCAGAATAGCCCCCACTAGTTAGCTACCTGCTCCTCCCTAAAGACCTTTAAACAGGTCAACATTCACAAGGCCGCTGGGCCAGACGGGTTACCAGGACGTGTACTCGGAGCATGTGCGAACCAACTGGCAAGTGTATTCACTGACATTTTAAACCTCTCTCTGACCAAGTCTGTAATACCTACATGTTTCAAGCAGACCACCATAGTCCCTGTGCCCAAGAAAGTGAAGGTAACCTGCCTAAATGACTACCGCCACGTAGCACTCACGTCGGTAGCCATGAAGGCCTTTGAAAGGCTGGTCATGGCTCACATCAACACCATCATCCCTGGAAACCCTAGACACACTCCCATGATTCGGGAGGAACAAGCAGACCCGCCCAGATTTTTATCCAGCACCTCCCTTTCTGTGCTTATTAAATATTGAATTCAATATTCCCAACACCTCCACCTCTATTTTTTTTGTTTACTTATTTAGATTTTAAATCCATTAAAGTTTGTTTTAATTAAATCAAGTTGAGGAAGAAAAGTGGATAACTCCACAACCCCCTCCCACTTGTACCTTGCAAACCTGACCTTCACCAGACAGATAACGTTACATGGAGTAGAGGGATAGAAGAGGGCATGAAGCCCTTAGATGTCCCTACAAGTCCGTCATTGCTCAAGATGTTTAGTTCAAACACCTGGCTATAACCTAATATTTATGTATATTTGCAACGTCTTGCAGTTGTGAAAAGCTGATATCTGCAATTATGCATTCATTGATAACATGACAAATGGAAAATCCCATAAAATAATGGTTTATTTTCCTTAATTACCAACCCAGCATTACTTTGAATTTGGGATGCTTCCTATTGAATTAATTTCAATAACATTTTTTGTAGATTTAGATAGGATTCTAGATTATTTTAGAGTATAAGATATATATATATATATTTTTTAAATACTCAAATTCTGGACGCGAGCCCTGTATGCACGGGTGCTGTGATCACTGGACTATCCTACTACAACACGTTTATAGTGCATTACATCATGCATGTTCACAATAATGACAAATTACCCTGGAACGTCTATTTTCTGTCTTTCCCAGTGTGGGTACCAACAAGACAACAACGAAAAGTGGTTTATTCTTGCTTACAAGTTTTCTGCCAGTCACTAGAAGCCCGCTGACGGGTGAAACGATTGATTGCGCTTTTTCATGAGGCATATGAGAATGTAAACAAAGAGCAGCCATGTATTACTTACTTTCTGTGCAACACATCCCGTGACCCAAAGTAGATACGCTGTCATGAACACATGTGCCCAGAACGAGCTGTTGCAGTTCATTTTCCTTATTTCGTCCTTTGCTCCGACGCACACTGAACTGTGACCCGCTCTCGTTCCCACTCTCCATTCACCTGAAGTCTCGGGAGCGCGCTTTCATCATTCGTGGACCCGCATACAGAAATCTCAGGGGGTTGTACTGAAGCGCCCACAATTTGGCACTCAGTCTTATTTGTCCACAATCATTTTGACAAACATAACTTCAAATGCACCATATTTGGGATTATGAACGGTAACCTACATTTCCTTGTAGTTGGTTAGCTGTAGACCATTGATTTTGGAGTAACTTTATGGTTGTGTACTGATTTAAGAGGAGCAGAGCTCTGCCACCTGTGTTATAAAATCCCAGGCATCTTGGCAGTAGTACTCTCAAACAGGCTACACTATTATCCCTTTCCTCTACAAGTGTCCGGAGCGCAAACACAATGTGTGCAAGCCTACTCTTGCACTGATGCCACCAATGAAGCAAGCAATTGAGAGGGGAAAGCTGGAGCGAGCAGGGCTGAACCAGGGACCTCTGGTTAAAAGGCAAGTGCACTACCACCTGTGACATAAAAGCCCACGCCTCAATCATATAGAAAGACTACGTAGCATATGTAACATACGTGCAAAATTGTGTAAAGTTTACAAAAGCATATTTAAAAATGCTCTGAAGATCATCTGTATGGAGTTAATACGATTAGCTGATATTCATAAGCATGCTGATTAACAGTGCTGTAGGTCTATAGAACAAAATTCTCACTAAACCGTTAATCATTATTTTATTTTTTTGCTGACTTTAACAGCGTTAATGGCAAATCAGGAGGGAATGGGGTCTGTTGTCTGCCATGTCAATGCTAATTAATCATGATTTGACAGTGGCGATTTTAGCATGTAAATCTTGGTGGGGCAAAATCAACAAAAAAACAAATGCATGCCAGATCATGTTTGCATGAGGAATTATTAAATCAATTATTATTTATTTGTTTACATTGTTTAAAAAATTATATGTGACACATTAATTTCAAAATAACATGCAAAACAGGCCCTGAATGACGGGTCGCCACCTTGAGCATGCTCAATCATAAGCACGTCAGAGAGTACATGGGACAGTCTTCTGCACATTTCTTGTTGACTACATGTGTAGGCCAGAGGAATCCTTATGTAGCCTCCCTATTCAGAGTATTGCTACCTCTGCCAAGAGGTCTGGACCTTTATGGCACAGGTGAAAATGTGCTTGCACTACACTAAAGGATTGCTGGTTCAAGCTCCTCTCTGACTGTTCCTTCTCAATTGCCACATTTATCTCCTATCTGAGGCCATTAAACAGTCAGACAACTGAAATTCAGTAATCACTACCTATTCAACGCTGAAAAGGTGTAGTAGACTGTATGCAAATTGAGAGAATGATAGGGAATGCGTATTTGTAATTGTCACTAGCTGTGCAATAATTGATATTCATGCTATAAGCAACTGATTAGATCTTAGATCAGTGTAATCTGTATTTAGTAAAGTGCTGAGTGATTAAAAACAATCATCATCATTAATGACAATTCCTTATCTAATCACAAGTTTAGACCCTATTTTGCATAGAGACATCATAATGACCTGTAACCTTTAAATAAAACACTGTAACCTTTAAATAAACGTTTTTCCCAACAACATTTTGTTACAGTTTTGACAAAACTAGAAACAATTTCTGATAAATAGGGCGCAGTTTTACTCCACTACCGCCAAGGGGAATGTTTTTCTATTCGTTACAAAGGGGCGAGCTCTAACAGCCACAACTCCTTGCGCGAGACAAAACGTCATTGGTGTCCATTCATTATTACAGTTCGGGCAGCAACTGGTCTGGCATTTCTGCCTTTAAATCGATCTAATTTCCAAGCATTATAATGTCTACATTATTAGATAGAGAAAAATAACAATATTTAATACATCATTCTCAAAGAGAGAATGATTTAATAGGTGTTTACTCGACATCAAGTCACAAAACGATGTCAAGTATCCTGTTTCTCGTCCGACAAGTAAAATAATGGCATCCATTTAGCCACGTAGAAGCAGAACGAAAAGTCGTCTGAAAAAGGTTGGCTTTATAAACATTTTCTGTACATTTCAACCATTGTCATGTCAATGTTTATATATATATATATATATATATATACATATTATGGTTATTTAAACCATTTCACATTGTGCATTGATACATTACACAATGTAGTGAACTGTGGTGTGAAATCGTGACTTAACGTTACTAGAATAATTATAGCCCCATAATAAGCCTGGTGGCAGGATCACAACACAGTTAATACAAATATTTGTATGAGTAACGAAACGTTATGGGGCTGATGTGTTAACTAACTAGCTAACAAGCTTTCTAGCTGTAGGCTGTCTTAGCTTGACAGGTAGATCAAGCCAACTAACTACCAAATCAAATGTATTGGTCACATACACGTTTAGCGGATGTTATTGCGGGTGTAGCGAAATGCATACCATGTATAAAGACCAGCCATTTTCATGACCCATGACATACACATTTGTTTCCATTTCCAACTAGCTAACTTCCCATATCACATGATGCCTTAGCTGGCTAGCTAGTAGCCCCCAAGCTAACGTTAGTTTGTGTGAGTCGAGGGTGCTGCTATCAATGCAGTAGTTAAGTTAGTAACTATTTGCTAACTATTAACTGACTATTACGAGTTGGGGAATAAGCAAGGCAACGATTGTGTGGTAAAGCTGCCGAATATCTGTTTCTATAGCCAGCAGGACTGGTTAGCCTAGTAGCTAACGTTACTTACAATATTGAAAGGCCTAACGTTAGCTAGGCAATGAAATTAGCTAGCTATATTTAGTAACTCAATCCACTTAACGTTCGCTAGACAGATTTAGTTATTTCTTAGTGGAGCTGTTCCTCCCAAACACATTCTCCCAGTTGGTCAGAACAGTCTACTAAATCTATTGCAAATAAAGTACTTTATCAATACATGTGAAATGTTATGATTGAAGACCACGCCCCTTTTTGGTGTCATGGTGGTGGCAAATCCTTTCAGATCACGGCTAGTTTTAATTTAGATGACTCTGTCTTTGATCAGACTAAATACTTTATGATGCTCATACTACCTAAACCTTAACTAACTAAACCTTACATTTTCAGGTCAGACCATTGTTTTGGGGTGTCATTCCTTGGACGCATGAATTGTATTCAACCTTTTCAACTGGACAAACGGGAAGAAAATGTTTTGAAAGGATTATAGCTACACCCTGAGACCTCCCCTAGATCTCCCTTTCATGGGCTCCAGTGCAACATCATTTGATTCTGTATGCAAATGGTAAACCACAAAGCAGGCGTTGCTGAGATGGAGACAACCAATGGAGAAAACCATCAGCTAGACCTGATACCACAGTCCAAAGAGGATGGTGCTGATCCTGTGGAGAATGATGCTCAGCTACTGAAAAAAGGAGGGCTGGAGAAGCCGACAACCTCGAGGGTTGTTGTTAACGGTAAGTGTTGCCCTAGTTAATACCCAAGCCTGATCCTTAAATGATAGGATTTTATTTGCTTTATTTGTTTAATATAGGCATACTAGGCAACCTAATGCTGACTGATTTAATAATTCCATCCATTCTCATCATCAAACAATGGAGTGTGTTCTTCCTCAAGCAGTTAATAGTAGGAGAACAATTCATTTCAAAAGTTAATAGGAAAATATAACTGAATGCTTGCATTATTTTCACAGGACATAATTGTGAAAACATTGTTATTATTGAGGGGATTCTGAAGCAATAGGATCTCCTTATGTGGATGCAATTCCTCTGTCTCCTACCAGTATTCTTTCCCAACTATGCATGGCATGCTTGTGTGTGACCGGCAGGCCTTCTGCCCCTCCCTGCTACATCTCTCTTTGTACTTGCATGAGCAATTGCAAAACTGTCTGGACAGAGATCTGAGCATCATAACTCATCTACATACCACCGTCACTTCGCAGTCACCTCAACTGCACTAAGGCATATTTGCATGCTGTCGTTATTGCTACACATCTCACCTTCAATAAAACTAGTTTGCCTATATTGGCACATGTAAAATGAATAGTATCAAACTACCACTTCCAGTTCCTAAAGAGCTATTCTGGCTTGACAACAAAGCTTGTTTGACCGGTTACCTGTGAAAGCCACAATAGACTTTGTCATGCAAAGAAACCTTGCCTCTGAGTCCTTTCCTTTTTTTATTTAAAGTATATCACAATCCTCTGTCATTGTGTGGTGAAATACAAACTGGATGGATGGATGCTGTAAATTACCTACTTTACTGACACACTCCCTTGTTGCAGGTTCTTTCAAAGCAGATATGGTGCCTAATGGAGAACGAGTGGCACAGGGCCCAGGGCGAGGCGCTGGAGGGGACAGCCTTCCGAATGGCCCCCTGCCTCCTCCATCGCCCCCTGCTGCTCAGGGCACCAGCCCCACCGTCAGCCCCCAGTCCAAAGAGCCATCCCAAGGTGTGGCCGCTTTCCTACCACCCATGCTAGTGAAGTCTGAGGGAACTAGTGCTGAGGGCCCTGTTCACAAGGGCGACGCATTGCAGTCGCTCAGACTGAGTATGCCTATGCAGGAGACTGAATTGTGTAAGCATACTGTAACCTGTTCTTGCAGTGAGTGCCCCGTCCCCCGCCCCCTGTATTTCAAACACCTTTTGCTCTGGGATGTTGCTTCAGAGGTTGACTTATTGACTTAGGCCTACCCCCATAATCTATTTTAATTCCCTTGCCTGTGCTTACTATACTCCCATTAAAGAGCTAGATCGAGAGAGTATCTGCTTTAGTGGTTTGAGTCTGCTTACCTTGTGCAATGCCAGTGGTCATTTATTTGCTTGATTTGGGTCTTGGTGCTTCTCTTGGTAGTGGCTGAACTTGTGGTTTGTGGTGAATGTTGTTTTGGATGACAGCCTAGGCTTACAGGTACCATGATATGCAAAGTATTTTAAGTTTATTAGTTATGTTACAGAATATGGCTCATTTTGCCTCTAGCTTTTTGTTTACTGTGAGCCACTAGGCTAAACACTCCCTCATAGAATGTTTACAGTCTCACATACATAAACTTGTTTATAGTATCACATTCTTGGTTTCCTTCAGTTCATAGTGCATTCTGCTCTAAGTGATGCTTCAATCAGGAAGTCCTCATGCTAACTCCTAAGTTGCACTGACTGACACCTGTTGGTTGGTCTTTAGCACACCTGGCCAATTGCAGTCAGAGCATCATCAATCAGGAGTATCACCAACTGTCTGCAAACTAACTAACCAAAAAAGCTAAAAACAAAATACGTTTGAATACAAAACTATTTTGTGTGTCACATTTTACTAACATTAATGTAATAACTAAGCGACTGGCTAATATATGGGATTGATTTGAGTCTTACTAATTTGGCTTTGTAAGTACTGAGTTGCATGCAGTTCCACTTGGTGGTAACTAACCATTGTGGATGGATAACAATGTCATACAAGCACTCTTATTTCTTACATAAACATTTCTCTAAACTGAGGGACAAAGTAGTTGTAGCACACATAGTTGTGGTTTCCTTCTTAAAAGTATAGTATGCTTGTATGACAATGTCTTAAGTTATTGTTAGCATATTCTGTGTTGTATGGTGGTGCAGTTAGGCCTTTATATTTCTTGTGTTAAACTTGCTCTTTCTGTAGCCGTCAAAGAGCCATCACTGGAGATGGAGAATGAGGAGAAGATCCGCCATGATGCTCGGCGACGCCTGGAGGAGCAGCTCAAACAGTACAGGGTGCAGAGGCACAAGGAGACGGTGAGTGAGTGAGTGAGTGTGTGTGTGAACAGTGTCAGTCACCAGGCAGACATTAATCCGGATACATCTGTCAGTTGCAAGCTTTACAGAGTTGAATTGAAGCAGAAGTGTTTCCCCTATCATTATTTTGGCATGGCATGCCTTCTTGCCTAGTTTGTTGCTATCCACTACCTACAGTATAGTATAAAAATGATCCTGTATTAGTTTGTTGAATGGTCTGGTGTTTGCAACCCTGAATGTTGCTTCTCTTTGGGCTGAAGTAGACTACATCCTCTGTTCATGCTCACGTGACCCTCTGTCCTCATTCAGTCCCGCCGTTCTACCTTAAAGAGCCGCACTGGATTCACCACTCTGGACCCAGACCTCATGATGCACCCAGAGGCTCTCCCCCGGGCCAGCACCACCTCCATGACCACAGAGTACTCCTTCCTGCGGACCAGCGTCCCCCGGGGCCCAAAGCTGGGAAGTCTGGGCATCCCCCCAGCCAAGGAGAGGAAGTCACGGTCAACCTGCCCCAGCAAGATCCACTCCCTGGCCGACTATAAGACTCCTGAGCCAGCAGGAGGCACTAGTGGTGGGGGTGGAGGTGGGGTCAGGACGTCGGCAGACTCCTCTATGGGCTCCCTGGGGTCCAACTTGAGCTCTGTGTCCACCCTGTCAGAGGTCACCTCCACGGAGATTACCTCTTCGGAGGCCCCGATAAGGTCGTCAAACTCTTTCCAGGACATCTCGGAGGTGGACGCCGGCAGCGAGTCAGGGATGGGTTCAAGGCCCTGTGGGGACGGGAATGACAGCGACAGCTCGACCTACAGCAACGTGTCCGCCTCCACCAGGGGTACTGGGAGCTACAGCATGCTGGCTGCAGCAGTGGGCAGGCATATGGGCGGGAACTACACAGTGGAGGGTAGGGAGATTGCCCCAGAGGCTATGGGAAACTTCCCCTCGCTGCAAGAGGTTCTGCAGGCTGCCAGCGATGAGCAGCTCCTGTTTGAGCTGGAGCAGGACAGAGAGGGGACCGGAGAACCACGCAGCCGCAGGGACAGCTTCTCTAGCAGGTAGGCTACACCATCATCAGCACACAGCACTCCTGTAACACATAACACATAGCAACACATAAACTAGTGTCTAGTACTAGTGAATAACATAAGCACATTGCTGTTGCAGACAGCAAATAAGCAGGAACACTAGTCTGCTTTAGATCATTGTTGTTATACATCAATTCCGCATGTACACTGGTTTATGTTGGCTTACTTTTCCAATCATAATTTACCATGAATTGTTAAATTGTTCTAGAATGCCCCAGTCAATTGCAGTTGCTAGATTTCTGCTTATATTGTTCAATTGCTTGTTTTCTGCAGTGTGTCATTAGAGAGTTCTGTGATGGGACATGATGAAATGCTCCAGGTTCTGAAGGAGAAGATGAGACTGGAGGGCCAGCTAGAATCTCTGTCTTCTGAGGCCAACCAGGTATAACTAACATACAGGCAATGTAGTAAAGACTTCACTGTCTTCAATGGCTAACTCTCTAAACATAGGATCAACTAAGGTAATTAACACTCCTTACATGTTCAGACTTACCGTCACTGGAATAGCCCTACAATTCATCCCTCTCCTCTCCAGGCTCTGAAAGAGAAGACTGAGCTCCAGGCCCAGCTGGCTACAGTCAACGCCCAGCTGCGGGACCAGGTGGAGCAAGCCCAGGCCAGCCAGGAGAAACAGAGCTCCCTCAACAAGGAGGTCTCCACCCTGCGCCAGAGCTGCTCCCAGCTAGAGAGGGCCATGGTGGCGCTGCAGGGCAACCTAGAGCGCAAGAACGCTGGCCTCTCCTCACTGGGCAATGACCTGCAGGTGGCTGAGGAGCAGTACCAGAGGATCATGGGAAAAGTGGAGGAGATGCAGCAGAACGTGACCTCCAGGGACAACGCTGGTAAATTGGATGGATGGAGAGCCCAGTTATGGCATCATGCTTTTAAGCAACCATCTCCTCACAACATGTTCCAAACAGTAATACTAATGAAATTCGATGCGTCACTTATTACCGTGCTAAATACAAATGCATTGTGAATGATTTAATATGGTGTTGTCCTTTTGCAGTCCAAGAGTTGCGTCAGCAGATGGGTGGTCTCCAGTCTCAGCTCCAGCAGGTCCAACTAGAGCGCAGCACCCTGCAGAGCCGGCTGAAGACCTCCCAGGCCGAGATTGACTCACTGCAGCAGGTCCGCCAATGGTACCAGCAGCAGCTAGCGCTGGCCCAGGAGGCTCGGGTCCGGCTCCAGGGTGAAATGGCCAACATGCAGGTAAGGCTATCTGTGAGAAGGGCTCTTCCTTCTATTGAATTGATGTTACAGAGTTGACGTGTTATAGTTGGCGTGTTATGAAATTGATTTGGTACGGAGTTGACATCTTACAGTGTTGACGTGATACAGCGTTGATATGCTGTTTGACTGAGTTGACATGTTTTTCCCCCCAGGCTGGACAGATGACCCAGATTGGTGTCATGGAGCACCTAAAGCTGGAGAATGTGACTCTGTCCCACCAGCTGACAGAAACCCAGCATCGCTCCATCAAAGAGAAGGAGCGCATCGCCGTACAGCTGCAGAGTATTGAGGTCTGTCCCCTTGAAAATGAGGAAATATGACAAGTTATGTGATTGGTTTGTTATATTGTGTTATGTGATTATTGAACATTTTAATGAAAAATAATATAAGATTTGCTGACAAAAGAAAATATGAGGAGTTAGAATTGAAATTATGGAGGCCTCCCGAGTGACGTAGCTGTCTAAGGCACTGCGTCGCAGTGCTAGAGGCGTTACTACAGACCCGGGTTCATTCCCGGGCTGTGCCACAACCGGCCATGGCCGGGAGTCCCATAGGACAGCGTACAATTGGCCAAGCGTTGTCCGGGTTAGGGGAGGGTTTGGCCGGTGGGGCTTTACTTGGCTCATCGCGCTCTATCGACTCCTTGTGGTGGGCCGGGCGCTTGCGGGCTGATGTGACAAGATCGAAAATTGGGGAGAAAAAGGGGATAAATTACCAAATAAAAAATGTTTTTATTTAATGAGGTCATTAAGCCGTGTGACCTGACCTCTCTGTCCTCCCTTTGGCCGTAGACTGACATGATGACCCAGGAGGCTGCTTACCAGCAGATCCAGGATGCAAAGAGCATGGTGGAGGACGACCTCCAGCACAAGTTGGACGAGTTTGAAGAGGAGCGAGAGCACTTACAGAAACTGGCCAACACAGCCAGCTCTCTGGAGAGGGAACTAGAGCAGGTAAATAACTAATTGTGGGTTTATGAAAACACTTATGACGACCTTTGTATTGTTCAACTTAATGGTATTTGATACTAGTGGTCTAATATCAATGAAAGGTGGGGCTTTTACCCACATCCAAAATAATATCTGTAGCTAGACAAAAACAAGGTCCAATACTTTGAGAAAAACTAATGTAACGCCTCTCTGCATCCCCCACAGATGAAGTTGACCCTATTGCAGAAGGACCTGCAGCTGGAGGCCCTCCAGAAAGACCACCTGGAGCTGATGAGACAGCTGACGGCCACTCAGGAGAGCCTTCACACCAAAGAGCAGTCCATCAACCAGCTAGAGGCCCGCTACCTAGAGCTAGAGGCCAGTCTGGCAGAGCTGCAGACAGAGACCAACGGCAAGGACGAGAACATCCAGTACCTGCAGAATGAGAAGATTGTGCTGGAGGTGGCCCTCCAGGCGGCCAGGGTTGACAAAAGTCAGCTAGACGAGGGGGCCGAAAGGCTGGGGGAGGAGGTGCTGGTGTCTTCGGACCTCCTGGATCAGCTCAGGCAGGAGGTCCAGGTCAAAGCCTCACAGGTGATAAACAAACCACTGTGGAGCCCATGGGTCCCATCGCACACATTCCTACTACTTTTTGGGCAACCGTGTTTGAGCTTAAGTAGAACGTAAACACCTTCTCCTTTTCTTTTTAGATTGAAACTCTGCTGCAGGAAAACGGCACCCTGAAGAAACAAGCTCAGAAATTGAAAGAGCAGTTCATGCAGCAAAAGGTGCTTGTCACTTGTTTGCCTTTATGAGGATTGTTTACACACACACACACACACACACACACACACACACACACACACACACACACACACACACACACACACACACACACACACACACATTCCTACACTGGATTCATCTCTTCACACCTCTTCCCATTTCCCACCCATCAGGTGATGGTGGAGGCCTATCGGCGGGACGCTAGCTCCAAGGAGCAGCTGATCAGCGAGCTGAAGTCGACTAAGAAGCGTCTGGTGTCGGAGGTGAAGGAGCTGAAGCAGGAGCTGCTGGAGGCCCAGGGGGAGAAGCAGAAAGCTGAGCTAGAGCAGAGCCGGCTGCAGAAGGAGGTGGTCCGGGTCGCGCAGCAGATTAACAGCCTGGAGAACCACCTGCAGTCCGTGCAGACCGAGAGGGATCAGCTGGAGACACAGATCCAGGTGCACAATGTCTCCCTAGCAGCTTTAGGTTTTTCTAGGGTTTTCTAAGGGTTTTCTTTGCATTACTTCCTTGACAGTACTTGCATTACATATCCTATTGCCTTATCTGGCTGTCTTTGATAGGCATTTGATAATAATCAGTGTGCGTTTGATGTCCCTCTACAGTCCCTGCAGTTTGACCAGAGCCAGCTAGCAGCAGTGACGGAGGAGAATGAGGGCCTGAAGAAACAGGTGGAGCAGATGCAGTCGGAAGCCAAGAAGTGAGTCACAACGTTTCTAAAGCCAGACAGACTTCTGGAACTTGCCTGGTTACCATAGTAATGACCCAACATGATTCACTATGAATCTCTATAAAAAATGTTATAAGAATATGAATGGGAATTAAGGACCTCTTTTAGTCGGATTGCTTAGATGTGCACTACTGTTGATGTGTCTAATTGTCTTATTTTCCTCTCTCAGTGCCATCTCAGAGCAGAAGGTGAGAATGAAGCGGCTGGGGACAGATTTGACCAGCGCGCAGAAGGAGATGAAGGCCAAGCACAAGGCCTATGAAAACGCAGTGGGCATCCTGAGTCGCAGGCTCCAAGAAGCACTGGGTGACAAGGAGACCACCGAGGCAGAGCTGGTCAACCTCAAGGCCCAGGTCTCAGACGGAGGCAACAACCAGGCCCTGCAGGTACATACAGTACTACGCTCATAAGGGCCCAGTGTTTTTCCTGATCAAATGACTTAACTAGGAACTAGGGTCCAGAGTTTGTTTCTGGTATACCCATGAAAGACTTGTGGCCATTCTCATAACATAATATTTCAGCACATCATTAGCTGTGATGATATTTCTATAGCCTAATGATCTAAACCTATACTTGTTCCAGGATAAAATTGAGGCTCTGCAGAGTGAGCTCCAGGCTGTGAGCCACAGCAAGGCCATGCTGGAGAAGGAGCTTCAGGAGGTCATCTCCCTCACCAGCACTGAGCTGGAGGAATACCAGGAGAAAGTCATGGAGCTTGAGGATGAGGTGTGTGGTTCTTACCTACAGATGTAGGATCTTAATATGATCACCATTTTGCAGGTGAACCTTTTTCAGGCAAACTTTCCTTCAATGCAGGAAATGTAAAAAAATGTTTGAAACATTTCCACTTTGAAATGTTAGACATGAATTTCCCTTAGCGATTACTTTATTTGGCCATGAATGTCCAATGGAAATGTGTGTTTTTCTATGATAGCCCAACCCCTCTGAAAATGGTATAAGTGCTTCTCAGAGGTTTGATTGTAAAATCGTATATATTTTTGTCATCCACAGCTGCAGGAGGCACGATGCTTCAAGAGGCGCATTAGGAGGCTGGAAGACGCCAACCTGAAGCTATCCCTGGAGCTGGAACATGAGAAAGGAAAGTTGACGGGACTAGGACAGTCCCACAATGCACTGCGGGAGCATTCCAATATTCTAGAGACCGCCCTAGCCAAGAGAGAGGCAGACCTGGTCCAGCTCAACCTCCAGGTAAAAGGCTTCAATGATCCATTCTCAGTTACTACGATCACTGATCAGTTAAACGACTTAACCCATACGATAACACCATTACATGTGCCCATTGATGGTTGCCCAAAAAAAGCTAACCGCCGGGTTTGTTTTTTCAATTCTCTTCCTTGCCCTTATCTACAGGTGCAAGCAGTACTAAAACGCAAAGAGGAGGAAGACCAGCAGACGAAACAGCTGGTCCAGACGCTACAGGTCGCCTTGGAGAAGGAAAAGGCCAAGGTCAAGGACCTGAAAGAGCAGGTAAAGGCTCCCAACCCAACCCACTCAAACATGGCCATAATCTGTCTTCATTAACACATTGTTAATGCTTTATACACACATACAAGGAGACAGACTGGCCCAGCCACAACATAGCCTTATGTTTTCATTACCACATTGTAACATACTTTAATGCATGTATAAGCTCTTCGAGACAGACTGTCAATGTGTGTTGTGCTCTAGGTGGCGACAGCCAAGGCAGAGGCTGCCCACAGCAGGCGGCACTACAGGGCAGCCATGCTGGAGCTGTGTGAGATCAAGAAGGACCTGCAGGCCAAAGAGGAGCTTGTCAAAGCCCTGCACAGCGAGGCACACAAACTACAGTGAGTCTAAATGTGCATTTTATAGTTTAGTGAATAAGACCTGGAATGACGCTGTGTTCAACAGATTGAGAGAAGATTTTGATTACCCTATGAGTTGATGGAATCGTTAGGGAATGCTCGGTCCATGTATTTTAGGAAATAACCCCATCTAACGCAACGTAATCTTTTTATTTCTCCTTGGTTTTAACATTGTCTTACACTAACATCCTTTCCTTCCCCTCCATAGGGCTCAGGATGAGAAAGATGCCCAGGAGGTGTCCAGGTTCCAGGAGGAGCTGTCAGAGGCCCACTCCCAGCTCCAGATCCTCCAGAAACAGCTGGAGGAGCAGTTCAGCAAGCAGCCCCTAACCAACCAGGAGGTAACTAGCTATGCCACACCACGCTATACAATAGGCACAACCATGGCCGTGTTCAGTAGGGAGACGAAACACACATTTTTGTTTTGTTACAGTGTGTCCTACTGAACACAACCCAGGACTGAATGGGGGAATAGTTTGGTCACTTACTCTTGACTGTGTTCTCTCCACCAGGTGGAGGATTTGAAGTGGGAGGTGGAGCAGAGGCAGAGGGAAATCGAGGCCCAGAGACAGCAGCTGGAGATGGTGGAGCAGTGCAGCCAGAGGGAGCTGGACAGCCTGCAGACAGCTCTACAGGTACACACACATTGATGGGAACATGCACGCACACCCAACAGGGTAGTGAGGACATAGCTGGTTAGCTCCACTGCATAGTACTATCATCCAGACTCTAAACCACAGATGCATCTCTCTATCATTGCCCATTGTGTTGCCATTTTGTGCCTGACTTTGCCTTGCTCTGCATTCTAGGGCATTAAGGTGGAACTGGAGTCTGTGCAGGAGGAGCTGAGCAGCACCAGGAAGGACAAGTTCATGCTGCAGGCCAAGGTGGGTGAGCTGAGGAACAGCATGAAGACTGTCCTGCTGCAGAACCAGCAGCTCAAACAGAACCGCCTCCGGAAGGTAAGCTACCTGAGGAAGAAGAGGCCATTTTGTTTTATTTTAGTCAGATGTTATGGCATTTTAATATTGGTGGCACTTTTTTATTTAGACGTTTATATCAGTAGGTATGGTATTTCAATGTTGGTGTGTTTGGTAGAATATGTATACAGTGCATTCGGAAAGAATTGAGACCCCTTTACTTTTTCCACATTTTGTGACATTCCAGCCTTATTCTAAAATGTATTCAATATTTTTTTCTCATCAATCTACACACAATACCCCATAATGAGAGCCTTTTGGGCTCCCGAGTGGCGCAGCGGTCTAAGGCACTGCATCTCAGTGTCACTGCAGACCCTGGTTCACAACCGGCCGTGATCGGGAGTCCCATAGGGCAGAGACAATTGGTCGTCCGGGATGGGGGTGCCGGGGTAGAATTTGTTCTTAACTGACTTGTCTAGTTAAATAAAAAATGAAAACAGCCCGCTTGGAGTTTGCCAAAAGTGGACTCTGACCATGAGAAACAAGATTCTCTGGTCTGATGAAACCAAGATTTAACTCTTTGGCCTGAATGCCAAGCGTCACTTCTGGAGGAAACCTGGCACCATCCCTACGATTGTGGTGGCAGCAGCATCATGCTGTGGGGATGTTTTTCAGTGGCAGGGACTGGGAGACTAGTCAGGATCGAGGGAAAGATGAATGGAGCAAAGTACAGAGAGATCCTTGGGGCGAAGGTTCACCTTCCAACAGGACAACAACTCTAAGCACACAGCCAAGACAACGCAGGAGTGGCTTTGGGACAATTCTCTGAATGTCCTTGAGTGGCCCATCCAGAGCCTGGACTTGAACCCGATCCAACATCTCTGGAGAGACCTGAAATAGCTGTGTAGCGATGCTCCCCATCCAACCTGACAGAGCTTGAGAGGATCTGCAGAGAAGAATGGGAGAAACTCCCCAAATACAGATGTGCCAAGCTTGTAGTGTCATACCCAAGAAGACTTCAGGCTGTAATCCCTGCCAAAGGTGCTTCAACAATGTACTGAGTAAAGGGTCTGAATACTTATGTAAATGTGATATTTCCATTTGTATTTTTCATACATTTGCAAACATGTCTAAAAACCTGTTTTTGCTTTGTCATTATGGGGTATTGTGTGTAGATTGATGAGTGAAAAAAAACTATTGAATCAAAATGTGGAAATTGTGAAGTGGTCTGAATACTTTTGTTTTGTGTGTTTTCATTTCATAATAAACACACTTAAGAGCATATGTCACACAGAATGCAGGCTTCCTTTTTGTGCTGATTTTGCATTCCTGATTGAACAGCAGAAGATGGAGCCATCAAACCCATCGAACCCAGTGACCCCGGTGAAGATCCCAGACTGCCCTGTGCCTGCCTACCTGCTGGATGAGCTGCTCAAGCCCTCCACCTCCGTCAACAAGGAGCCCCTGAATAACCTGCACAACTGTCTGCGCCAGCTCAAGTAAGAAAATATCACCATGTCTTCCTTACCTTCTGGGAGTGGAAAACCTGTGCGGAAAATATGCTATTGTAGCTCACATAACTCCAAATAGCATGTGTTTTCTGATAACCATAATGAAAGACAAAGAATAGTAATAAATGCATGATAGAAATCCTTTATTCTCAAAACGTATTTTTCTCACATGTGGATGGTGTATTATAATTATGTAATAGGATTCCAATGCCAGTACACTAAAGTGAATGTGTGTTTCCTGCAGGCATGAGATGGACAGCCTTCAGAAGCAGATGGAGGAGCACACAGTCACCGTGCACGAGTCCATGACGTCATGGACTAATGCAGAGGAGGAACTGGCTCGACTGGGGGTGCCGCTGGACAATGACTCCACAACATCCACCCCTCTAAACCATATGGACAGTAACAGAGGAGGAGGAGGAGGAGCGGAGGAGGAGGCACAGCCATCGTAATGCAGCACCTTCTCCGGCAGACAGAGTGGAGTTTTATCCACAAGGCCACTTATTTTTTACCTCCCTACCATTTTTCCCCAATTTCTTATCAATTGCTGCCAACATTTGGCATTATTATCCCATTAGCACAGACAATGCTTTGGTAAAGTAATTTGTACTTATACCATAGCTTGACTCTTTATTTGGACTTTGTTTATATTTCTGTTATGGCTGTCAATTGTCATATTTATTTATTTACAATTCAGGAATTACAATATTTAATCTTAAATAACATTGACAACTCCTCTGTTAGGGGATTCCTCCGGTCTTCTGCTTTGAAGTCATAGACTCCATGTAAGGCCTATTCTCTTCTGTCTCTCAAACAATTAAAAATTGCCATGGCAACTGACCCTTACCCTAGTTTAATTATGGGAGAAGTTTGTTTGCGCATACTGGGACTTTTGATATATATATATATATATATATATATATATATATATATATATTATTTTTTTAACCTTTTATTTAACTAGGCAAGTCAGTCAAGAACAAATTCTTATTTACAATGACGGCCTACACCGGCAAAACTCGGGCGACGCTGGGCCAATTGTGCGCCACCCTATGGGACTCCCAATCACGGTTGTGATACAGTCTGGATTCTATCCAGGTTGTCTGTAGTGACGCCTCTAGCACTGAGATGCAGTGTCTTAGACCACTGCGCCACTTGGGAGCCCAAAATATATTATATATATTTCTCATATCTAACGGTTAGATAAGTGAGACAGTTTAAAGCCTGCAGAAAGTGTCTGGCATTGTTGTTATAAGCTATATTGTTAGGAACACATACTGTTGTGACAGACCCCTCTGAACTGTTTTCCCGTGCCTGTGAATGAGAGCCACTCATTCCATAAACTTGAATTCCAAATCAACCCCTTGTCCCCCCACTTAGAAACTCCTGAATTATTGGATGAGTGTAAGCAATTTGGCAAAAAATTCCACCAAGCCTATAAAGCGTACCATACTACACTTATTCAATCCTCTCAGGTGTACACAAGTGTATAGGGTGCAGGCTAGGGGTTGATTTGGGATTTAGAGAGTCATCTGGTCAAATGCCCCTATGGATTTCAAACTGTTTGTGATGAATCCCCGTCATTCTCGTTTTAGTACTCCTCACGTTTCAGTTCATGACATTAACATAAATCTATTCGGTTTTTAATTGCTTCTTGTTGAAAAAGCAGTGTTAGTTTTTTTTTTTAAAGCTTGCTATCGACATATCATTGTGGGCTCTGCAACTGTGTGGAAACATTCTTCTCAACTATGTATGAAATTGGTAGTTTGTTTCTTGTCTGACTTGGACTGTAGTAATGTGTATTGCAAAGCCTTAATGAGGAATCATTTTTAAGGACTAAATGTTATGAATGAAAGTATCATTATTCCTATTGAAAGTGTGTGTTTGCAAATCCAGACTAAATGGTTTATTGTTATATTTGGGGAATCTCAACTGATGTTGCACAATTAATGAGGGCTTCCTGTAATTGACCGAGGGGAAGGTTTAAGATAACTTTTACTCAAAATATAACTATTACTTTGATTGAGAGACTCAAATGTATACATTTTTGTTGTTACTATGGTTTCATATTTACAAAAAATGTCCACTCCTTAATTGCTTGTTTAACTGTTTTTCTGTCAAGGGAAATTATTTTATTATTATAGGTTAATATATTATAAGAATATACTTTTCTCAACTTATTCCTATAACTTAATGACTTGAAAAAAACTTTTGAGAATGATAAAATGTTATGCAACCTCTAAATCAAAGCATATTTATTCAAACTGACAATTTTTTAAAGTCCAAATGAAGACACCGCAATGGGCACGATAACCTACAGCACATGCAGCTGAAGTCGGAAGTTTACATACACCTTAGCCAAATACATTTAAACTCAGTTTTTCACAATTCCTGACATTTAATCCTAGTAAATATTCCCTGTTTTTGGTCAGTTAGGATCACCACTTTTTTAAGAATGTGAAATGTCAGAATAATAGTAGAGAGAATTTATTTCAGCATTTATTTCATTCATCACATTCCCAGTGGGTCAGAAGTTTACATACACTCACTTAGTATTTGGTAGCATTGCCTTTAAATTGTTTAACTTGGGTCAAATGTTTCGGGTAGCCTCTCCACAAGCTTCCCACAATAAGTTGGGTGAATTTTGGCCCATTCCTCCTGACAGAACTGGTGTAACTGAGTCAGGTTTGTAGGACTCCTTGCTCGCACACGCTTTTTCAGTTCTGCCCACAAATGTTCTATAGGATTGAAGTCAGGGCATTGTGATGGCCACTCCAATACCTTGACTTGTCCTTAAGCCATTTTGCCACAACTTTGGAAGTATGCTTGGGGTCATTGTCCATTTGGAAGACCCATTTGCGACCAAGCTTTAACTTCCTGACTGATGTCTTGAGATGTTGCTTCAATATATCCACATAACTTTCCGTCCTCATGATGCCATCTATTTTGTGAAGTGCACCAGTCCCTCCTGCAGCAAAGCACCCCCACAACATGATGCTGCTTCACGGTTCTTCGGCTTGCAAGCCTCCCTTTTTCCTCCAAATATAACGATGGTCATTATGGCCAAACAGTTCTATTTTTGTTTCATCAGACCAGAGGACATTTCTCCAAAAAGTACAATCTTTGTCCCCATGTGCAGTTGCAACCCGTAATCTGGCTTTTGTTCTGGTGGTTTTGGAGCATTCTTCTACCTTGCTGAGTGGCCTATCAAGTTATGTCGATATAGGACTTGTTTTACTGTGGATATAGATACTTCACAAGGTCCTTTGCTGTTGTTCTGGGATTGATTTGCACTTTTCGCACCAAAGTACGTTCATCACTAGGAGACAGAACACGTCTCCTTCCTGAGCGGTATGACGGCTTCGTGGTCCCATGGTGTTTATACTTGCGTACCATTGTTTGTACAGATGAACGTGGTACCTTCAGGCGTTTGGAAATTGCTCCCAAGGATGAACCAGACTTGTGGCGGTCTACAATTTTTTTTCTGAGGTCTTGGCTGGATTCTTTAAATTTTCCCATGATTTTGAGCAAAGAAGCAGTGAGTTTGAAGGTAGGCCTTGAAATACATCCACAGGTACACCTCCAATTGACTCAAATGATGTCAATTAGCCTATCAGAAGCTTCTAAAGCCATGACATCATTTTCTGGAATTTTCCAAGCTGTTTAAAGGCACAGTCAACTTAGTGTTTGTAAACTTCTGACCCACTGGATTTGTGATATAGTGAATCATAAGTGAAACAATCTGTAAACAATAGTTGGAAGAATTACTTGTGTCATGCACAAAGTAGATGTCCTAACCGACTTGCCAAAACTATAGTTTGTTAACATGAAATCTATGGAGTGGTTGAAAAATGAGTTTTAATGACTTCAACCTAAGTGTATGTAAACTTCCAACTGTAACTGATGTTTTATATGCCAGTATGCTCATTTCCAGACAACCTGTATCTTACCAGTCAAAGTAAATGGACTATTTTTAACCACACTAATAACATGGGTATTTTCAAAGGGACAACCTGTAGTCGAACTATGTTTAGTTGACTGGTAATAACATTGACTATCTTCCAAGCTACCTTTCACTGTTATCTGTCTATTTTAATACATAACATTTGTTGGTACATGGAGCTGGGATACTAGTTATGTAAAAAAATAACTTGCTGTATTTGCTGTTCAATCTTTTAATCTGCAAAGACTTGCATAGAACTGCTAAACTGATTAATTACTAATATAAAGTGTAAAAACAATAATAATAATAATAATTGTATTTCTCATAAAGTTAAACTATTCGTCAATGCTCATCCTTGCGGGCCGTATGACTTAATTTATTTTTTATTTTATTTAACCTTTATTTAACTAGGCAAGTCAGTTAAGAACATATTCTAATTTACAATGACGGTCTACCAAAAGACCTGTGGGATCGGGGGCTGGGATTTAAAATAAAGAATAAATATAGGACAAAAGAGAGACAAAACAACACTACCAAAGGAGATACATAAGACAACAACATAGCATGGCAGCAACACAACATGGAAGCAGCACAAAACATGGTAAAGACATTATTGGGCACAGACAACAACACAAAGAGCAAGAAGGTAGAGATGACAATACATCACGAAAGCAGCCACAACTGTCAGTAAAGAGTGTCCAGGATTGAGTCTTTGAATGAAGAGATTGAGATAAAACTGTCCAGTTTGAGTGTTTGTTGCAGCTCCTTCCAGTCAATAGCTGTATCGAACTGAAACCGCTTTGGAGACCTTTAATAGAATGTGACCGGCAGAACGGGTGTTGTATGTGGAGGATGAGGGCTGCAGTAGATCAGATAGGGGGGAGTGAGGCCTAAGGGTTTTTATAAATAAGCATCAACAAATTGGCACAACTAACTAGTGCTAATTGTACAGTAACACGCGTCTACCTAGTTATCTGCTTAGTCATACACGGCTAGCTAATTTAGGTAGCTACCTGGTGGGGTTTTTCTGAAGGATCAAAGTGATTTTAATGTCGTGATGTCGACCTTTCTCCGCATAGCCAAAAGTGACATGTTATGGGAAGTGTGTTGATAGCTAGCAAGCAAACTCTTAGCTAATTTGGCCAGTTAACTAATGTGATATTAATCAAACTTTCTTGAACCCAATTACCTCACTGTGTCACAGATCGGTGTCCAGTGTCACTTGATTACTGCCTTTCGAGATTAATTGCTTGCACAGTGATCGTTTTCTAGCAACACCGTCATTACTAGCTTGGTTTGGACTGTAAGATAACTAGCTACGCTAGTATCTTTCAGGCGAGAGAGTCAATTAATCGTGTAGGAGTGTTTTGCACCGGGTGGAAGTTAATTCTATTGGAACCGCTCTGGATTCCGGGTGTGAACCAGTTGCCCCGAGCTGTCCGAAGTCAGCTCAAAACAAAATGGACTTTCTTAAGCACGTGTAGTAAAGTGAGTAGGATTCTGTTTTCACATGCAAAAGTGATTGCAATATTATATCACGTGCAATATTGTAAGTAATTCTTGGACTGAATGTACGTAGTCATTCACTCAGGACTGCAAATTAGTATCTTTTTTCATTGCATTTAGTATATCGAATGTGCAATACGTGCATTTATCTGTAATTAAACCCTGCGTACTAAGGACTGTATTTTAAGGCTATTATGATTACCCTAAATTATCATACGCACATTTTAGCTATTTAAGTGTCTCTTCCTGTCATTTACCTGTACCGTTAATTTAACCATGCAAATATTAACTTACCTGTACATTTAACAAGACTGTATATTAAGTAAACTATTATTACCCACATATCATACGCACATTTAGTTAAGTATCGTTCTCTGCCATCGACCTGTATAGTTAACCATGCAAATGTTTTGTATTTATTTATATCAACTTCACTATTTATTTCACCTAACACTCTGTAACAATGTATAGTGTACATATTCAGCCATTCACTCATACTATGCAATGCCTTTTTATAACTTTGTGCACTGCATACTTCTTGTATTTTTATACTTTTTCATACTGCCGCACTATGTATCTGTCTTTTGTGTATTTCGTTTTGGCATTTTTCACCTGTCCTGTTTTTTTCGTAGCTGCTAGACAAAGACATTTCACCTTGGGGATCAATAAAGTATCAATCAATCAATCAATCAATCAATCATTGTTCGATTTGAGAATGGCTCTCCTCCCTCCCCGTTTTCGCCCGATAAAGTGACAGGCCATAGCCAGTGTACCCCGGGCCAGAATTTTCGAACCCCCTCACTGGCATTAGCCCTGCCTTGGAAGTGAGCATGCGCACAATGTCTTGTAAACAATGAGACGATTCCAGACGGTCTTGAGCATTGTCTATTTCAACAGTTTATCTTTGCTGAATATTAAAATACATTTCAGATCATGAACGAAAAGCAATTAAGATGATGTCTGGTAAGTAGGGATATACATTTGCCATCTGATATAATCAAGTCTGTGTTAAAATAGATTGTCTCGGTAAAATGACCATGAAGACATAAGCTATCAAATTGTTAATGCACTTGGGCGTGACACCATGCGATTGAATCGATTAAGATTCTAAATATTCCCACGCCTCCTCCGAAATCGGTGATGTTTAAAAACATCGAACGCAAAAGGCTTTAAAATGTGCTTTATTCCGTCCAAACCTAGATTTTGATCGGAGCTTCCCCCCCCTGTGCAAAGCGTTCGATTCGCCCGTTCCGTTCATTATGGCTTGCATGTTTGTGAAGCTGCTTAAAAACCAAGCGTCACGTAGGCGGGCTGCAGTGGGGTTAGGGTTTATTTTTGGGGTTTTTCATATCCATTACATAATTTGTTCCAGGCTTTGAAACATTTACAGCTACCCCTTTTTGTCCTTTGATGGCTGTCTAGTAGGGGATCAGGTTGAATAGGGTGCACTTGTTATCAATAAGCTCAAAAGGGGGTCTGTTCAGTGTTTTGAATTCTTCCTAAATACATTTAAAATCTATTTCCTAGCCATGCAAAGATGAAGAAGAAGAAGTAGCCCTAGGCACATTAACCATTGTATTATGCTGTCACTATCATTACACAGCAGTTTGAGTATCCAATCCCCCCTCCGTGCAGGTAGCCTAGCTGAAGCATGGAGGCGTTTCTGAGCAGGCTGAGTGCAGACGAGCTGCGAGAGGAGTTCGCCAGGGCCGACCTCAAGTGCGGCCCAATCACGGCCACCACCCGCGCCATCTTCGAGAGGACGTTGGCCCTCGTCCTGGCGCAAGCCGACGACAGCAGCAGCGCCACAGAGACAGACAGTAGCAGTAATGCCACCACTGCAGGCCCAGTCACAGGCAGCAGTGCAATGGCTGCCAGTGCAGCAGAACAGGCCAAACCGGTGCCATCATGTGCCACAACATCAGCGCCCACTGGCACTGACTCTCTTAAGGCTGTCAGTGATGAGGTGGACTTTGGTTACGGAATGGGGCTCAATCCCCCAGAGGAAGAGGAACTTGGCCTGACAGGAAAGTCAAGGACCCCTTGTAATATCAGTGTGGAAGTGTGTGGTGCTCAGTCTAAAGCAGAGATTCCTTCAAAGACAGCACAAATGTCACCAACGTTCTTCTATGGAGTGTGTCCGTTGTGGGATGATGTCTTGGCTACAAATGGTACGTTTTTATTTTTTATTTTTTTTCACAGGGACTAATGTAAAATATCCTTGGTATTATTGGTGTCATATAAGCTGTATCACTTGCTCTGCTATGAGTAGTACTTTGATTTCAATAAAAACACATTTTGACATTTTAATTGATCAATATTGAAAAATTGACTGGGGCAGCTCTAGCAGGGCAGAAATTTGACAAACTGACTTGTTGCAAAGGTGCCACGTTGATAGTCACTGAGCTCTTCAGTAAGGCCATTCTACTGCCAATGTTTGTCTAAGGAGATTGCATGGCTGTATGCTCAATTTTATACACCTGTCCGCAACGGTTGTCTGAAATAGCCGAATCCACTAATTTGAAGGGGTGTCCACATACTTTTGTATATAAAGTGTATATGTCATATTTGTATCTGAAAGCATAATTTATTCTGCTTTAAGATTCAAATGTATGTCAACAATCCTAATCCCAAATGACCTATGAATAAAATTTAGTGAGGAAACACCCATCCCTGCAACTTACTTTGGCCTATTAATCAGTCAAAAGTTTGTAATAATTTATTTTCACACAGAAATGCAAAGGCAGAGAACTGTTGGCAAGCTAGCTATGTTGATCCAAGAATGAACTTGACCCCGCATGCTGTCTCACCACAGTCAAGGTCCAATTCAAACATTTTATGTTGCCAGTCCATGACATCATGCTGTTCAGGGGTTATTTTTGTTTTGACTTGAAGTCAGTTGTTGAGATCCATAGAACATCCATCTTATGGCCTTCTGCATTAGCATGGCGACTAACATTTTTATCAGTAGTAAGACTTTGAGCTGCTTTACTTGTGATGGCATAATATCTGACTATGATCTATTCTAAATCTAATTCTGGAATGTTTCTATTTGCAGGTAGACACAAATGTTTATCTGTTCTTCCTGTTTCAGAGAGGTCCTACGTGTATGGTGATAAGAAGGAGGCTCTCCAGGCTGTGAAGATGATGAAAGGAGCTCGCTTTAAAGCCTTCTCCAATCGAGAGGATGCTGAGAAATTTGCCAAAGGCATCTGTAACTACTACCCCTCTCCTAGTAAATTTGCCCCCTGTGTCTCCCCTGTCAAACCAGGCCTGGTATTCTGCAAGGGTGAGTGTTGGGCTGAGGACAATTATTCTCTCCTTACAAAAAATACATTAGCTCAGTACTTCTTTTTATATTCCTAGACAAATGCACAAAGTCAGTGCTTTTAATGGGTATTTGGATCACATTCTGATATCTGTTTTAATCTGTCGTCTCCATCTCTCTGGTCTGTGGCGCTAGACAACGTCCCTGTCGTGGAGGTAGACACCGTCAACAGGGAAAGGGCCAACGGCTTCAAAAGCCCTCGCTGCCAGGACCTGACAGCCAAGCTGAGGAAGGCTGTGGAGAAGGGGGATGAGGTGGCCTTCAGTGAGCTGGTCTGGAGCAACCCACGCTATCTCATCGGCTCTGGAGACAACCCCACTGTAGTGCAGGTGAGTCAGGGTGTAACAATAATCTGTAGTGGGTGTGCTCCACCATAATATAGTTTATACTACTGCACCAGATTGATATACTGTAATGATAGATGTGATGTGGTGTGGATGAAATCAATTGCTATGTAGTTTGCATAAGAATTCATCCTAAACGTTCTCCTCACACTAAATGAATTTGTCTGTGTGTTCCCAGGAGGGGTGCAGGTACAACGTGATGCACGTGGCAGCCAAGGAGAACGAGCCAGGGATTGCCCAGCTTCTGCTGGACACCCTGGAGAACCCTGACTTCATGAAGCTCATGTACCCTGATGACCTGGAGGCAATGATGCAGAAACGCATCCGCTACATCGTGGACCTTTACCTCAACACTCCAGACAAAGCTGTGAGTATACTTCCGATACTGCGCTCTCCAGTGGTGTAGTGGAGCCTGGAGAGGTGGGTATACTCAAATTGTTCCCAAAAAATATATAAATGTCTTGCCCGGTGAAGGAAAGACACCTTGTGTGAAAAAGTCTATGAGAAACAGTGGCATACACTCTGAATGACCTAACATGATGAATTCAATATTGGTCTTTCAGTCAGGTCAACCCAAGCTGTACTTAGATATAGATAGATACTTTATTGATCCCCGAGGGGGAATTCCTTTGTCAAGCAGCTATGAAAAACACAGGACAGCAAAATGCCAAAATGCACAAAAGACCGATACATGATACATAGTGCGGCAGTATGAAAAAGTATAAAAATACAGGAAGTCTGGAGTGCAAAAAGCTATAGAGAGGCATTGCATAGTATGAGTGAATGTCTGAATATGTACACTATACATTGTTATAGAGTGTTAGGTGAAAATATTATACAATTATTGCAAGTTGATATAAATACAAAATATAATGGTAGATGGCAGAAAAGGATACTTCAATAGCTAAATGTGCGTATGATATAAATTAGGGTAATAATAATTCCCTTAAAATACAGTCCTTAGTACAGGTTTGAATTACAGATGAATGCCCGTATTGTACGTTTGATATACTATATACAATGAATAAAATATACTACTGACAGGATACTAATGTACAGTCCTGGGTGAATTACTACGTAAGTTCAGTCCAAGAATTCCTTACAATATTGCACGTGATATATAACAACTGTATATGTATATACAGTCCTGAATGAAGGAGTGCTGAATGAATAAGTCCTGAGTGAATGAGTGATTACGGACCAGAAAGTTACTCAAGGATGGATGGATGCCTAATTGTTAAACTAGGTCCTAACAGCTCCAAGTCTATGTTGCCGACTGCACGGCCCCCAGGTGAGGCATTAAATAGTCTAATAGCCGCCGGCAGGAAGGACCTCCTGTAGCGCTCTCTGGCACACCGTGGTGGGATCAGTCTGTGACTGAATGTGCTCCTCTGCATCATAACCATGGCATGCAGAGGGCAGGCCTACTATTGAAATAATAGATTAATTAGGCTGTCAACTGAGTCAGAAATGTTTCTATAATAAAATAAATGGATGTTCTAAGTCCACAACAATACCTAAACCATATCAGGAGACCACTTTTGAGGTCTGGGAAAAATCTTAAGTAAAACATTTTTTTTGTGTGTGTAGTTAGGCCTACCCTTTAATTCCACTGTGTAGGCACCTAGCACTGTTATTTTTGTTGTGTTTCTATAGCGCACATGAGATGGAGTTTGCAAAACAAATGGCCACTGGATTGATGCAAATAATGCTTAATTGTTTGAAACCTGGAAATGTTTCTTCGTATTATGATCAAAGTAGCCTATAGTTAAAGTCCCACCATAGAAATGTGGAGGCTATTATTTTATAAAGACTTTCTAATGTGCTTTTCTATTCTGTTGGTTTTCAAATCAACTTTCTTTCGTTGTCTAGCAACTCATGATACAGTAGTTATTTCATCTTTTAGATCTCCCCTCTTTCTAAATCTCTTAATGGATATTTCCATCTCTGTCTATGAAACCGCTCAAATGTACAGTGCGCATTTTAGAACAGTGTTTTCTCGCAAATTGCTCATTATTGCGCTTAAAATGTGAAGAAATAAGTTTATCAACATTTTATTTTTTTATTTAACTAGGCAAGTCAGTTAAGAACAAATTATTATTTACAATGAACAGTGGGTTAACTGCCTTGTTCAAGGGCAGAACAACAGATTTTTACCTTTCGGTTACTGGCCCAATGCCCTAACCACTAGGGTACCTGCCGCCCCAACATTAATCTAAACATTCTGATCTGTTCCATTGATACGTCGTATACCTCCACTCCACTACTTTGATACACATCGTTGGGATTAAGAAGTGAGTATACGCAATGCCCACAGGAAAAAAAATAAAATAAATGGGTATACGGTTTATACCGTAGGGCTGTTACGGTGACCTTATTCCATATGACCGTGTAGTCACGGTAACTAGGCTTCTCCCAGCTCTCATGTTGCTGCTGGTCATTAGTAGCCTACCAAACTTGCTAACTGACTGGTACTCAGCACTCTATTGTCCCTCTAATCACTCTGACATCAATGCAAATGTAATTGAAAATCTAATCAAACACTTCGAGAGCCCATGAGCTCATGCTGTGCAACATTTCTATAGGCTATGTAATTACGTGAGAAAACAGTGATGTCCTCTATTAAAAAGAGGAGGAACTTTTTATAGAATAGGCCTACTATATTTATTTTTCAACCTTCCTAATATTAAGCACATTGCTTCTCTTGAAAACAGGAGTTTTAGCCTGCCTGGCTGGAATGAAAATAAACCACAGGGAAAAGTGTCCTCAATTAGCTATTTAAGTGCATAGATGACATGTATTTTTTTCCCGCTGCCCCTGTTTTCATATAGGTGCAGGATAATGGTCCATTCTAAATCAAAACAAATTTCACCCATACATTATTTAGTATATGTAAAGACAAAATTCAATCAAGAATAGTGTGATGGTGACAATATTAGCCTACCACTTGTGAATGACACCCAGCTTAAGGCAAACTGCGCATGCTTTTTTTGGGCTACTTTTTTCAAATCATAGTCGCACACCTCTTGTAGTCTAGCCCATAGGCCTATATGTTTTGATAAGGTTTGTATCACAACTAAAGTGGCCAAATATACTTCCTAAAATGAAGCACATTAATATGCTTTACAACGGGTGTAGAGCCTAACTGGCATACATACGCAGCGCTTGAGTTTCAAGTTTGGGGAAGATGATTCTCACCATAAAAATTCACCTTTTTATAATAAAAGCATTACATGCATAATCACATTTGTGGTCACTTTTGAGAATGGTGTTTTCTTGCTAATGGAACATTCATGCTTATAGCCTACTGCGCTTATATTGTGAAGAAATAGAATAATGGTTTATCATTTCTATTTTATTCAACTATGTTCAATTGTATTCTTCGACTATAAAATAATGCTACGGAGTTGTAAGCAAATATTGTCTGCTAAATGAACTAGTGTAGCCCACAGCCATATGGCATAGCCAGATCAGGACCTAACATAAGGACAACGCACAGTTTGATATTCCGTTCTTCTGAAGTAGACTACATTTTCTTCATATCATGTTTCTTTAGACATGACTAAAATAAATAATGGATTTATTGTGATGGTGTAGGCTATATTACATGGATTTATTAGACTTTTATAATGTAGATGTTCCAAAGGTCTGCATCAGTGACTTGTAGGCTATGTATGGAAGACAGGAGATGCTAAATGTGTTTGTTAATTAACAGTCAATTTCCGTGAGACCGACAGTTATTTGCTTGACAATCACCTGCTGACACAGCCCTATGTGTACCTGCATATACCCTCCACTACACCAAATGCTCTCACCATATGTATCTTTAACTGTAGGTATAACACTGAATATGCCTTTTATACAAAACTTTTGTACAGACATGGCTTTTATCCTGGGCCTCCTGAGTGGCGCAGCGGTCTAAGGCTCTACATCGCCGTTCTAGTTGTGTCACTACAGATCCTGATTCGATTCCAGGCCGTGATGTCCTTGTCCCATCGCACTCTAGCGACTCCAGTGGCGGGCCGGGCGCATGCACGCTGACACGGTCGCCAGGTGTACAGTGTTTCCTCCGACACATTGGTGTGGCTGGCTTCCGGGTTAAGCAGGCTTTGTGTCATGAAGCAGTGCGGCTTGTCGGGGTCGTGTTTCGGAGGACGCACGGCTCTCGACCTCTCCCGAGTCCATACGGGAGTTGCAGCGATGGGACAAGACTGTAACTACCAATTGAATATCACAAAATTGGGGAGAAAATTTAGTAAGTTCCCCTGTGCAGATAAAATAATTGTAAAAAACTGACAGCGTTTTGAAACTACTTTTTGAGTGCATGGCTATTGCCTACTGTACAGTCGTGGCCAAACGTTTTGAGAATGACACAAGTGTTCTTAGATCTTTGTCAGTAGTTACTATAGTAAACTGAAGTATAATTACAAGTATTCCAAAAGTGTCAAAGGCTTTCATTGACAATGACATTCAGTTTATGCAAAGAGTCAATATTTGCAGTGTTGACCCTTCTTTTTCAAGACCCCTGCAATCTGCCCTGGCATGCTGTCAATTAACTTCTGGGCCACATCCTGACTGATGGCAGGCCATTCTTGCATAATCAATGCTTGGAGTTTGTCAGAAGTTGTGGGTTTTTGTTTGTCCACCCGCCTCTTGAGGATCGACCACAAGTTCTCAATGGGATTAAGGTCTGGGGAGTTTCCTGGCCATGGACCCAAAATGTCAATGTTTTGTTCCCACTTTTGGGTGCTCCATCATGCTGGAAAAGGCATTGGTCGTCATCAAACTGTTCTTGGTTGGTTGGGAGAAGTTGCTCTCAGAGGATGTGTTGGATCCATTCTTTATTCATGGCTGTGTTCTTAGGCAAAATTGTGAGTGAGCCCACTCCCTTGGCTGAGAAGCATGAATGTTCTGAGGATGCTTTACTGTTGGCATGACACAGGACTGATGGTAGCGCTCACCTTGTCTTATCCGGATAAGGTGTTTTCCGGATGGCCCAAACAATCGAAAAGGGGATTCATCAGAGAAAATTACTCTACCCCAGTCCTCAGCAGTCCCATCCCTGTACCTTTTGCAGAATATCAGTCTGTCCCTGATGTTTTTCCTGGAGAGAAGTGGCTTCTTTGCTGCCCTTCTTGACACCAGGCCATCCTCCAAAAGTCTTCGCCTCACTGTGTGTGCAGATGCACTCACACCTGCCTGCTGCCATTCCTGAGCAAGCTCTGCACTGGTGGTGCCCCGATCCCGCAGCTGAATCAACTTTAGGAGACAGTCCTGGCGCTTGCTGGACTTTCTTGGGCGCCCTGACGCCTTCTTCACAACAATTGAACCTCTCTCCTTGAAGTTCTTGATGATTTGATTTAGGTGCAATCTTACCAGCAGCAATATCCTTGCCTGTGAAGCCCTTTTTGTGCAAAGCAATGATGACGGCACGTGTTTCCTTGCAGGTAACCATGGTTGACAGAGGAAGAACAATGATTTCAAGCACCACCCTCCTTTTAAAACTTCCAGTCTGTTATTCTGACTCAATCAGCATGACAGAGTGATCTCCAGCCTTGTCCTTGTCAACACTCCTACCTGTGTTAACCAGACAATCACTGACATGATGGCAGCTGGCCCTTTTGTGGCAGGGCTGAAATGCAGTGGAAATGGTTTTGGGGGATTAAGTTCATTTTCATGGCAAAGAGGGACTTTGCAATTAATTGCAATTCACCTGATCACTCTTCATGACATTCTGGAGTATATGCAAATTGCGATCATCAACACTGAGGCAGCAAACTTTGTGGAGACCAATACATGTCATTCTCAAAACCTTTGGCCACGACTGTATATTTTAAGTTTAACTGTAACCGACTTGTGTGTTTTGGATTGAATTGCCTCTTCATGCTGTATGTGTGTTACTTTGGTTGTCTGTCCCAGGGCTTTGAGACACCACTCCACTTTGCCTGTAAGTTTGGGTGTCCAGAAGTGGTGAATGTCCTCTGTTCACATCCGGATACAGATAAAAACCGTAAGAACAAGTACGACCAGAAGCCATCAGATGTGAGTTGCTCCAGATGTATTGATTTTTTTTAAAACTAGCTACTGACTGCTGATTGGTCCACATGACGTTTTGATTGTCATGAAATTCTTCTGTTTCCCTGACCAGGTTATTTGTGAAAGGAAAAACAAAACCCAAGAGGTGAAACAGAAGATATGTGACTATTTGGAAGGTAAGTGCACTGCCTCTTAATCACATAACTTATGTTTTCATATTCTTCCCTATTTACCCAATAACACCTTCTCTTCTGTCACAGATCGCTGTTATATACCCTTACTGAGGGCCACAGACAACTCATCCCAGCCTGTCATTGGTGCTCCCTGGTCACCTGAGCCATCAGAAACTCTTCCTCATTCGCTGGCTCCCAGGCTCACACGAAGTCCCATGGATCCAGTGATGGCAGTCAGTGCATTCGCTGGCCCACTCAGCCCATCTAAGGTCATTATCACTTTGTCCTCTTTCACCTCACACTATTTTTATGTCTTATTTTCACACTTTATTTATTTATTTTCTATTTTCATGTGGGAAGCTGTTGTAGAAACACAGGATGTAGCTCAGACGGTAGAGCATGGCGCTTGCAACGCCAGGGTTGTGGGTTTGATTCCCATGGGGGACTAGTACAAAAAAAGTATGAACATGTATGCACTAACTACAGTTGAAGTCGGAAGTTAACATACTTAGGTTGAAATCATTAAAACTCATTATTCAACCACTCCACAGATTTCATGTTAACAGACTATAGTTTTGGCAAGTCGGTTAGGACATCTACTTTGTGCATGACGCAAGTAATTCTTACAACAATTGTTTACAGACAGATTATTTCACTTATAATTCACTATATCACAATTCCAGTGGGTCAGAAGTGTACATACACTAAGTTGACTGTGCCTTTAAACAGCTTGGAAAATTCCAGAAAATGAATTTTCCAAAATGCTTTAGAAGCATCTTTATTTCACCTTGATTTAACCAGGTAGGTCAGTTGAGAACAAGTTCTCATTTGCAACTGCGACCTGGCCAAGACAAAGCAAAGCAGTGCGACAAAAACAACACAGTTACACAGTAAACAAACATAGTCAAAAACACAATAGAAAAATCTATATACAGAGTGCAAAATGCAGTAAGGTTAGGAGGTAGGACAATAAATAGACCATAGTGGTGAAATAAATTACAGATTATCATCATTAACACAGGAATGAAGGATGTGCAAATTATGATGTGCAAATAGATATACTGGAGTGCAAGATTTGTGAAAATAACAAAAATAAATATGGGGATGAGGTAGTAGTGTGGGCTATATACAGGTGCAGTGATCGATAAGCAGCTTTGACAATTGATGCTTAAAGTTATTGAGGGAGATATAAACCTCTAGCTTCAATGATTTTTGCAATTCGTTCCAGTCATTGACAGCAGCGAACTGGAAGGAATGGCGGCCAAAGGAGGTGTTGGCTTTGGGGGTGACCAGTGAGATATACCTGCTGGAGCGCATGCTACGGGTGGGTGTTGCTATAGTGACCAGTGAGCTGAGATAGGGCGGGGATTTACCTAATAAAGACTTATAGATGACCTGGAGCCAGTGGGTTTGGCGACGAATATATAATGAAGGCCAGCCAACGAGAGCATACAGGTCGCAGTGGTGGGTAGTGTATGGGGCTCTGGTGACAAAATGGATGGCACTGTGATAGACTACATCCAATTTGCTAAGTAGAGTGTTGGAGGCTAGTTTGTAAATGACATCGCCGAAATCAAGGATCGGTAGGATAGTCAGTTTTACAAGGGCATGTTTGGCAGCATGAGTGAAGGAGGCTTTGTTGCGATAATTTTGGATTGGAGATGGTTTATGTGAGTCTGGAAGTTGAGTTTACAGTCTAACCAGATGCCTAGGTATTTGTAGGTGTCCACGTATTCTAATTCGTCCCGTCGAGAGAACCAGGCAAGGCAGTCACTTGAGAAACCAAGGCTGTTGAGTCTGCCAATAAGAATGCGGTGATTGACAGAGTCGAAAGCCTTGGCCAGGTCGATGAAGACGGCTGCACAGTACTGTCTTTTATCGATGGCGGTTATGATATCGTTCAGTACCTTGAGCGTAGCTGAGGTGCACCCATGACCAGCTCGGAAACCAGATTGCATAGCAGAGAAGGTACGGTGGGATTCGAAGTGGTTTGTTAACTTGGCTTTTGAAAACTTTAGAAAGGCAGGGCAGGATGGATATTGGTCTATAACAGTTTGGGTCTAGAGTGTCTCCTCCTTTGAAGAGGGGGATGACCGCGGCAGCTTTCCAATCTCTAGGGATCTCAGACGATACGAAAGAGAGGTTGAACAGGCTAGTGATAGGTGTTGCAACAATTTTGACTGATAATTTCAGAAAGAGAGGGTCCAGATTATCTAGCCCAGCAGATTTGTAGGGGTCCAGACTTAGCAGCTCTTTCAGAACATCCGTCTGGATTTGGGTGAAGGAGAAGCGGGGGGGCTTGGGCAAGTAGCTGCCGGGGGTACAGAGCTGTTGGCCGGGGTAGGGGTAGCCTATCACAAACCCCTTACCTCAATCCTATAGAACATTTGTGGGCAGAACTGAAAAAGCGTTTGCGAGAAAGGAGGCCTACAAACCTGACTCGGGTACACCAGTTCTGTCAGGAGGAATGGGACAAAATGATTGTGGGAATCTTGTGGAAGGCTACCCGAAACGTTTGACCCAAGTTAAACAATTTAAAGGCAATGCTACCAAATACTAATTGAGTGTATGTAAACTTCTGACCCACTGGGAATGTGATGAAAGAAATAAAAGCTGACATTAAAATAGTGGTGATCCTAACTGACCTAAGACAGGGAATTTTTACTAGAATTAAATATCACAGGAATTGATATTTTTCACAGCAATTGTGAAAAACTGAGTTTAAATGTTTTTGGCTAAGGTGTATGTAAACTTCCGACTTCAACTGTAAGTCGCTCTGGATAAGAGTGTCTGCTAAATGTCTAAAATGTAAATTAATTGGTGTCTTCCTTGCAGGCAGATGAGTTCCGCCGAGTGTGGAAGACACCCCCCAGAGACAGGGCAGTGCACTTCCAGCACATCTTGAAGTCTGATCCTGACCGTGGAGCAGAGAGAGTGGGCAGGTACGTCTAGAAATCCACAAGTTCAGCAACGATGTTCTACTGTGTCTGTGTTACTTTACCAGTGCAGTCACTTTGACATTTGAATATCTGAGAACCCGGGTGAAAAAAAGGAAGAATACATTTTGAAACACTACAATGTATGCATGCTTCTCCAACAGCAGTGTGATGTTTTCCCTTACAGAGATCTTGCCAGGGAGCTGGGCCACCCCTGGGCTGAGTACTGGGACTTCCTGGACAGTTTCACAGACCTGTCGTCTGCAGATGGCCTCCGTAAGCTGGAGGAGTACCTCAACAAGAAGGACTACAGTCAGCATGCATACGAAGAGGAAGGGGAGAACGTAACCAGCAACCGCTTCAGAACCCCTTCCCCAGGTAATGTTACTCTTGATGAACTTTATAGCAGTGGTATTGAATTCCAATTATCAAGTTTGAGAATGGAGAGAAATGAGATGCAGCCATCAGTCTTAAATGTATTTACCTATACTACTTTAGCTTGACCAGTAAATGCATTTCTTATAGCTTAACATGAAAATGTTTCCCTCCTCTCTGTCGTTCACAGGCAAGCCCAAGAAGTTCTGCAACTCCATCTCAGTGGGGGCCTTCCTGGATGAGGGTGATGACGTAAGCCTGGAGGAGATGAAGAACCGTCAGAACGCGGCGCTCACCAGCATCACCTCAGCGTGTTCTAAGGACAGTCTGACGGGCCCCGTGGGTGGGCTGGGCCTTCGTGAGTTCCACATCCTGCCCATGTCCCACCACGGCGCCAATAACCTCATTGAGACTACCGCCGAGCGAGACCTTCTGTGCCCCTCCGTGTCAGAGAGCCTCCTCTCGCCCGTCTGCAACAACGGCCTGTGTTCCTCCACCGGGGCAGAGAGGACTCACAACGGGGACAAGGGGCACCCCCGCACCTCCTCATCCTCCTCCTGCCTGCTGTCGCCTATCTCCAACCTGATGGTGGAGTTTGAGAGGATGTCCCTGCAGGACGGGTTGGACGGCCTTATCAGGGAGCGGAGGAGGAGCGGGGGACACAGGAAGGGACTCTCCCGGGATGAACTGGCGTCCGAGGTGGGCCGCCTCACGCTGGGGGGTGACACCAACGAGGACTCTGTGTTCGAGAGGGGTTATAGCTTGAAGCCTGGGGACAGGGAGGGAGAGGTGGAAGACTGGGCCAGTAGTGGAAGCGGCAGCTCGGAGGAGTACTTTGCGGCTGAAGAGAGCTTGGAGGCTCTGGGCCAGAGGACTAAGGGGCCAGGGACAGTATCGGGGCGCACGCTCTGCACCCGATCTAAGTCGTGGGATCACGGGGGGAGGGATCTGAGCAGCTCCGGATCATCCAGCTCCTATTACTCCATGGACAACTCCCATGAGTTCCTAGCACGGACCCCACCTTGCTTCAGAAGAGGACTTTTCATTGAAGGGTGAGTGACGAGGGTGACGGTCCTGAGGTTTTTAGTTAAGGTCGTTAGAAAACGGACAAATGAAATCTGCCAACACTTTCAACTTGCCTCTCTTGTTTTGTCTTTCAGGGATTCGCCAACCAAGTTGGACAGAGAGGTCCTGTCAGCAATAGAAGCCATAGACATCGACCCCTCGAAGTTCCCGTGCATTCAGAAATGGAAAAGCACAATGCAGACATACACCTCTTCAGACATGCAAAGGTTGGTGTGACGATTCTTCACAGCAAAAACAAAAAATGCCTCTATGAACACTTGTCATTGCCTGCAAGTTGCCTTGTAAGTATGGAAACACATTGCTTAAAATGTCAGTTGCTATCGTATGGAAACAACCAAATAAATGCAGGTTTTGTTTCTCTTTGTCTTTCAGCTGGCCCAGCCCTGTGGTGGTAAAAAGCAGACCCAGGGTACATCTGGCCTCTCCCCTCACACACAGGTCTCCTGTCAGCAGCCTGGTGTCCCCTGCCGGTGGCCGCTTCAGTCCCGTCCGGCACACAGGCTCTCCAGACTTCACCAGCCCCAGCCGCTACAGTCCTGCACACACCAGCTACATCCAGCACATCCGCCTCAGGCACATCAACAACCCTTAGCCAACTCCAAGCCTGACCCCTAAGCCCCCCCCCCCCCCCCCCGGCCAGAAATTATAGGCTTCAACTCTGGTTAAATATGCCAGAGCTCAAAACCACGTACCTAACAAAATATGCACAAGTGTCTTGAAGATTTGTATTAATGATGTATGGTACTACTTCTATATATTGCATACATACGAGATTCTCAGTATGTTTGGTTGTGACGTACTGAGAAAATAAAAAAAAATGGAAAAAAAGTAATAATTATGTTTCTTCAGTCTGTACTACATATACTGTATGAGTGCTGAATAGACATGAATATTATTCATAGTAAGTGTGAAACACCTGTATCATAACTGTCTACTTTGAATAACCGGTAATACAGCTGCACCCCCCAAAATATTGAGTAGATGTTTGTTAAACCTCAGAATAGAATCCTCGATAGGATTCACTAACTGAAAATATGTTTTTAAAATATAAAAAAAGATATCAATATTGTAGACTTATTTTTGGTATGTCAGTCAGTAGCACAAAACCAACTTTTTATTGTGTGTATTAAACCAACTGCCAGTTATTTTGTTTCTTCTCAGTTCAGGAATTGCCTTAATTTTTTGAAACGATGGACCGACCAGTCGGTCTCCAATCAGAATTTGCCACATCCTGTCCAGTTTGGTCAAAGTTGATGCATCCTAACACACAACAGCATAGCAACCACCATCCTACTTCAGCTAGCCCAACAAATGGCTGCAACATGGGGAAAGTTATAATAGTTTTTCCATGTTTTTGTTTTGTAATTTAATAAATTGAAATGTTTTCAGGTACCAATGTTTCTTTGTGCATCCTGGTCATTTCTGTGTTGTCGTTTTTTTTTTTTTTTTTTTCTTGTCTCGCACAAAAGCTGAAAGCTAAACTTCTTAAACTCTTCTTGGTTCTTTTTTAAAAATGTCTTGAGTAATACCAAGTTGTACATAACAGGTTACTGCAGTCTGCAACAAAGACATGTTTACTCATGTGTAATCAATGGCTGACAATGTGAATGTGCAAGAACGTACAATAGCCAAACTCTATGAAGATTGCTATCACCATTAAAATCGTCAATTTACAAACTGCGATAAAATCAATGGTTTTCCAACCAGAAAAGCTCATCTAGAAGTCAACTATCAATCCAAATTCAATAGAAATCACCCTTACTATATAAATTGTCAGTATGAGAGACATATTGAATGTGAATTAAAACCTTGATCATCAGAGGCACAAACTAGTTCTTGGAAGAGGATTGTATTGTCTGTTGTACTTGTGCTCACAGATGAGATTGCATTCTGGACTCAATGTTTTATGAATGTGGAGTTGTGCAAATTGCACCTAAATATCTATTGTGCTTTGGCATTCTGTGCTTTTATTATATAAAATGATATTACAAAAAAAATGAAATTACATTAATTGTAAAATTTTTCTTTATGTCCAGATCTTCTCATTTGCGTTGACTAATAAATAAAAGTTCTCACCTTTGAATTGTTGTCCTTTGAGCACTTTCTAACATTGTTACTGCCTGAAATGGTGGTGCCACTCTTATCAATATTATATTGTATAAGCTTTGTAGTGCCAACACTAAGGTGCATTGGATTTCTTAGTCTTGAGACTATCATTGCTTTTGTCCCAGCTTGAACTAACCCTATTTTATGACTAAGAGTACTTATTTGGTGTACTACTGAGGAACACAAAACACTTAAATTACCATGTCTCCTTTATTACGTGTTTCTACTGAATACAACTATCTCAACCTCAGAGGAAGCCTTGATCCAAATACAAAATGACATAAGCATTTACAGCATTACAGTAAATAAGCCATACAAATTTTTAACATTTTTGGTTTTAAAATCCTTCAGTCCCTCAACTCTCATACCGTTTACATTCATAAGCAATGAGTGGGCACTGGCAGTCATCATCACATCAGCTTTCGGAGTTAAGTGATTGGTTACAGCAACAGTTCAGCCACTGAGAAACCTGCTTCCTCTCAAGTTTAATACAAAATCAGAGAAGGAAGGGCACAACATACTGTATACTCCCCTTTCTCACTGTAGTTGGCAAATGATGGCACGGGAGTTGATCACAAAACACCACATAAGTTAGTATATCACTGCACGTTGAAGTTACAAAAGTACCTTTAAAGACACTTAAGGAGAAATCAAGAGGCATTCAGTTCAACCTGTGACCGACATCTGAAGCTCTCCGAGAGAGAACGAGTGAATACTGTAGGTGGAACGTTTTCTCAGGTCCGTGTGAGTTTGTCTGGGGGCATGAACCCTGAGTCTCCCAGGGTCCTCAGTGCCACTCTGCCGCTGGGGCGCACGGTGAGCCAGGTGATGCTGCCGTTGTTCAGGCCCATCCTCAGCCAGCCCTCTGGGGGAAACTGCAGAGCCCTGACACACAGACGGAGGGAGAAAGCCTGTAAGAGCAACCCAAAACACCCTAATCTGAGCTTTTTTTAAACAAATATTCACATTTATCATGTGATGTTGGAAAGCAGATCATTATAGTCATGAAATGCAAGAGACGTCAGCAAGACAGTGAAATTGCTAGACAAAGTCATGTTTTTTTAGCATCGTCTTGTTGAATGAGGCTTTGCTCCAGCTTCAGCCTGCCTGGGGAGACCAACACACCTGCACACAAAATAGCGGATAACATTGGCATGACAGACGATGATCTCGTAGCTGTCCTCCTTCTGCTTGGGGTCAGCACGGTGGATGTAGCGGCGGAAGGCTGCCTCGATCCGGGCCCCGTCCTCGTGGTACTGCTGTAGAGCGGTAGAGGTCCACAGTGGTCGTGTCAGATGAGGGTTTGAGATGACCTCTGACCTCTCATTTGAATACATTGCATTGAATGACGCAGACAGCATAAACTAATAAGTGAAAGGGAAACTAAACAGAGGTAATATGACAGAGAATGGGCGTGTCTTTCACCACAGCGTCAGGCTTCCAGTGGTTAACAGGAGGCACAGGTTCGATGGGTGCTCCTTCTCTCAGCAAATCACAGCTCACCAGCTCTACCCCTAAACCAATAACAGATCAGAAGATTAAAGTTAGTTAGTGGTGAGTAGTGAAATGCTTATCGAAGAAGATTCATGACATAATTTCTACATCTGAAAATCTGAGATCAAAGCTTCTGAGGCTGTTGTCAGAGATAGAACCTTCAGGAATTATTCCCACCTTGACTTTTTCCACATTTTGTTGTGCTACAAAGTGAGATTAAAATGGATTTAATTGTTATTTGTGTCAACGATCTACACAAAATACTCTGTAATGTAAAAGTGGAAGAAAAGTTAACATTTGTAAAAAAAAGTATAAAAAATAAAACACTAATATACTGTATTTTGATTAGATAAGTATTCAACCCTTTTAGTCAATACATTTAAGAATCACCTTTGAAAGCGATTACTGCTCTGAGTCTTTCTGAGTAGGTCTCTAAGAGCTTTCCACACCTGGATTGTGCAACATTTGCTCATTATTATTTTCAACTCTGTCAAATTGGTTGTGGATCATTAATAGACAACCATTTGCAGGTCTTGCCATAGATCTCCAAGCTGATTTAAGTCAAAAATGCAACTCGAACATTCACTGTCTTCTTGGTAAGCAACTCCAGTGAAGATTTGGCATTGGGTTTTAGGTTATTCTCCTGCACAAAGGTGAATTAATATCCCAGTGTCTGGTGGAAAGCAGACTGAACCAGGTTTTCCTCTAGGATTTTGTGCTCCATTCTGTTCCTTTTTTATCCTGAAAAACTCCCCAGTCCTCAACGATCATACCCATAACAAGATGCCGCCACCACTATGCTTGAAAATATGGAGAGTGATACTCAGTAATGTGTTGTATTGTATTTGCCCAAACATAACACAGTGTAAGTTAATTGCGTTGCCACATTTTTTGTAGTATTACTTTAGTGCCTTGTTGCAAAAAGCATGCATGTTTTGCGATATTTGTATTCTGTACAGGCTTCCTTCTTTTCACTCTGTCAATTAGGTTAGTATTGTGGTGTAACTACAATGCTATTAATCCATCCTCAGTTTTCTCCTGTCACAGCCATTAAACTAACTGTTTTAGTCACCATTGGCCTCATGGTGAAATCCCTGAGCGGTTTCCTTCATCTCCGGCAACTGAGTGAAGAAGAATGCCTGTATCTTTCTTATGACTGGGTGTATTGATACACCATCCAAAGTGTAATTAATAACTTCACCATGCTCAAAGGGATATTCAATATCTGCTCCCCCCCCCCCTCATCTACCAATAGCTGCCCTTCTTTGCGAGGCACTGGAAACCTCCCTGGTCTTTGTGGTTGAAATTCACTGCTTTAGTCTTTTATTAGAATCCCCATTAGCTGTTATTCTTGTTGCGAACACCAAACATGAAACATTACATAATTCAGAACATTAATTGACAAGAACAGCTCAAGGACAGGACTACATACATTTAAAAGCTTGACTGAGGGACCTTACAGATATCTGTATGTGTGGGGTACAGTGATGAAGTAGTCATTCAAAAATCATATTAAACACTATAATTGCACACATGCAACTTATTGTGTGCCTTGTTTTTACTCATTAACTTATTTAAGATTGCCATTACAAATGGGTTGAATACTTACTGACTCAAGGCATTTTAGCTTTTTATTAATTTGTAAAAAAAAAAGTCAAAAAACTCAATTCCACTTTGGCATTATGGGGTATTGTGTGTAGGCCAGTGACACAACATCTCAATTTAATCCATTTTAAATTCAGCCTGTTACACAACATAATGTGGAAAAAGTCAAGGGGTGTGAATACTTTCTGAAGGAACTGTAAATATCCGCAGCATGAATAGCAGCAGAGGTAGCCAGCCCTCCTCCTGAATAGCTACTGGGTGTGCAGGCTTTTGTTCCAGCTCTACACAAACACACCTGATTTAACCACATGGTCTATTGAGTCAACCAATCCATGTTCTGAAGTCAAAACTTGATTCTAAAGTTGAATCAGGAGTGTTAGATTGAGGAGGGAAATTCTTCAGGATGGTATCTCTCCAGAAGGAGATTTGGTCACCCCTGATATACATTACTGGTTAGTCTCGTGGAACCATTCAAGCGTGTCTCTGAATATTGTATAGGCTCTGGCATACGCCTCAGCTGTAAAGTCTGCCGGTCTAGGGTTCTGACCTGGGAGATACTTGCTGATGATGTTGGCCGTCTCGGTGGCCCTGGCCATAGTGGAGTAGACCATGATGTCATACTTCAGCCCCAGGGCAGCCAACCGCTGGCCAGTAAACTCAGCTTGCTCCCGACCTGCAGAACACCAACACATAAATTAGCAGAATGTACTCGTATACCACTTTCACCACCTTTAATGAGTGCTGCTGAATATGCTCTTCTTATCCATTAAAACTCAACTGTTGAGCTGTATAGTAGAGTGCAGAACTAGGTCTATGTGTTATGCCTTTAGCAACCTGAATACACTGCAGCACAGAACCTAAAGGGGTGAGGATTCTCTCATGGTCTCCATTCCCACTCAGGTTGTACTGGGAGTGCCTGATGAGGAGGATGTTTCGTGTGGCTTTGGGTTTGCCATTGTCCTGCTCCGAGCTTGGGTCTTCACTGGTGTTCTCCTTCTTCTTTCCATTTGTCAACAGTGTGGACGGGTCCCGCCTAGTACAGTACAGAGAGAACAAATCAGTGATTTGTGTGGTGTTGTGGTTTATTTCACTTGATAACCTACCTGCCCAGAGTCCAGACAAGTCACCTGTCAACATGTTGCTGGCTGCAAATATCAATCAATCAACCAATCAATCAATCAATCAATCAATAAATCAATCAATCAATCAATCAATAAATCAATCACACTCAGTGTAGACTAAACTACTTGACTTGACACACATCCCATCAGACCCCCTTTATGTTTTACAGTAGTCTTCATCAGACTTAGCTAATAAAGGAGTCATACTTATCCCAGTTGAAGTCCCAGGCATGTCCAGTAGATGCAACAGTGGGGTTCCCCGCTGACCATCTCGCTGGCTGTGCAGCTTGGAGAATATTGAACCGACTCCACTGACCTGCTCGCTCTCCTTGTGTGTCACCGAAATAGCCACGGGATTCTGCTGCGGCTGCCGCGACAACCAGCACCGCCGATCCGCCAGCGAACCCACACACGAGTTTGATTGTCCTCCGATATGACATGTTGTAAAAACCTAGCGATGATGTGCAATGTGTGTTCGCTAGTTATATCGGGATAACTTGCTAATGACGCCCAACGTGCAGAGAGATTCCTTTTAAGAACTGAGCAGTCAGCGGTCTCGATGAGCGGCTAATCCAGACCTAGCTAGGTCCGCCTCTGGTCAGTGGATTTACACTTTCTAGGTACAGGAACACAGCAAATACCCTCCAACGACACTTTAATCGCCAGCTAAAAATAACTCCAGTCAAGATTATGAAGCTATTTAGAATCACGTAGCTAGCAGCTAAACCAAAAGGAAAGCACATATACACACACACAGGGGCTTGGAACTACGGTGTCTCGCTAGAGCCAAAGAACCAGCTAGCAAAGATATTACGATACGCGAACGGCGCTGGACAAAACGAACAAATACTGCATCGCTAGAGGGAGCTCACAGCGTAATAAACAGATGGAAACTTCAGAAGACAGGGGAAATTGGAGAGAGATGGTGGAGATTCTTATTATAATGGTAATGCATCATTTTTATTTTTGTGCTGCCTGTGTAAATGCAGCCTCTGTAGCCAAGTAAAACGGACTGTGATATTTGTAACAAAAAATAGCATTAAAGATTCACGTTTCAATGTTACATGCACAAGTACAGTGAAATGCCTTAATTGCAAACTCAATGCCCAACAATGCAATAATCAATGTATTACTATAAATATGTATTACTTGAATAATGTTTTACTAGAAAAAGAAGAATATTAAATACACAATAAGTAAGCATTCTATATACAGCAAATATTTAAAAAGTCAGTTCCAAAACCATATTTACATGTTCAGGGATACTGGAGTGATGGAGGTAGATATGTATAGGGGCAAGGTGACTAGGCAGCAGCAGCTTGCATGTGAGTGGGTGTGCAGGTGGGTAGGGTCAGTATAAATGTATGTGCATATTATGTATGAGTGAGCAAATGATGGACAAATGATGAGTGACTTTTTTCAATGTGCAAACATAACAAAATAAAAGATAAGCTATAAATCCATGTATTCAAGCATTTTCTAACTCAATAATAATAAATAATGCCCAAAAATATAGTTTGAGTTAAACTGTGGCCCCTGGGTGTAACCTTAGCATCACACACCTCTTTGTTTATGGCAGCGTTTACACAGGCAGCCCCATTCTGATCTTTTTTTTTTCAAGGTCTTCAACCTTGTCTTGCCCTCAGGGATCCCCTCTCAGGCAAAACGGCAGCCCCCATCATACATTAGCTAAAAACATTCTTAAATAAATACATTTGGTAGATAGCTTTTCATGATTTAGATCGTTTTTCATTATTTTGACCTCCCCACATAATAGATAGATAGATATGTTGGCGCCCCAGCACACCACTACACCACAGACTGGTAGAAGGTATGCAGTAGTTTATTGCACACGTTGAAGGACCTGAGCCTACTCAGAAAGTAGTCAGCTCTGGCCCTTTTTGTATAGAGCCCCGGTGTTACCATCCCATTCCAGCCTGTTGTCCATATGGACTCCCAGGAACTTGTATGACCCAACCATTTCCACATCCATCCCATGTATAGGGACTGCAGTAAGTTATAATTGGAAGAGCAAGTGTAAACTATAACATAGCCTATTAGATAGAAAGGTAACTCTAAACACATTTTCGCTAAGAGAAGCTGTTTAGTTGGTCAAACAAAGGTTAGCCATGTGTATAATGTCCAGGTTAAGAAAGTTTACCAGCAGCCAGCAGCACTTGCCACACTGGTAGCCTATTCCGCGGGTGCTTTTTCAAAGCCTATGTTAGATACTCCAATGAGTGTAATTGGCTTCAATTAGTGTAATATGCTTAATATTAGAGTTGAGAAATACATTTGGCATAATTAAAACATATATTCTCCTATTTTCTACTCTTGGTATGTAATTCAAAATGTGTTAATTCTGTTGCATAAAAAAATGTGTGGGTCCCCCTGCAGTACCTCCGTGGACACACGGTTGAATACCCCTGCACTTTTGACCAATCACATCAGATCTTTTTACAAAATATCAGGAGAATTGGACTGCCTGTCTAACCGCAGCCTATATAGGCTCCACCTTTCAAGCGGTTCTCTGCTAGTGGGATTTCCAATTACCGTTCTCCTGGCAGCAGGATATTATGCTGGCAGTACGATCCGGATTATTTTTATTCAAAACAAGAGTCCCCCTAGAAAGACATGCTAAAATTTTGAAATATCGATTTTATTTTTGCACTCTAGTGCAGTACAACTGTTTTAACAGCATTGCAACCAACTTTAAAAATATATATTATTTAATACAGCATTTGTTTAGAAAGTTTACTCCAATACTGGTATATTGAAAGCTATTGGGCTTGTTCGACATTGCAGCTGACAGTGCAGGCAACTGCGACTGACTGATCTACAAATCCCCTTCCATCATAAATAACGACTATTACCCATCAGCACGTTTTACGCCACCCATTCCAGTTTCAAAAGTTTGGACACACCTACTCATTCAAGGGCCTTTCTTTATTTTGTTTACTATTTTCTACATTGGTAGAATAAAAGTGAAGACGTGAAGACATCAAAACTATGAAATGACACGTATGGAATCATGTAGTAACCAAAAAAAGTGTTAAACAAATCTAAATATATTTTATATTTGAGAAGTAGCCAACCTTTGCCTTGTTGACAGCTTTGCACACTCATGGCATTCTCTCAACCAGCTTCATGAGGAATGCTTTTCCAACAGTCTTGAAGGAGTTCCCACATATACTGAGCACTTGTTGGCTGCTTTTCCTTCATTCTGCAGTCCAACTCATGCCAAACCATCTCAATTTGGTTGAGGTCGGGTGATTGTGGAGGCCAGGTCATCTGATGCAGCAATCCATCACTCGCCTTCTTGGTCAAATAGCCCTTACACAGCCTGGAGGTGTGTTTTGGGTCATTGTCTTGATGAAAAACAAATGATAGTCCCACTAAGCACAAACCAGATGGGATGGCGTATCGCTGCAGAATGCTGTGGTAGCCACGCTGGTTAAGTTTGCCTTGAATTCTAAATAAATCACAGATGCTTCATGGTGTGAACCACACATGCAGAGATCATCCGTTCACTCTACATCTCACAAAGACACGGCGGTTGGAACCAAAAATCTCAAATTTAGACTCAGACCAAATCAGACCAAAGAACAGATTTCCACCGATCTAATGTCCATTGCTCGTGTTTCTTGGTCCAAGCAAGTCTCTTCTTATTATTGGTGTCCTTTAGTAGTGGTTTCTTTGCAGTAATTCGACCATGAAGGCCAGATTCACGTAGTCTCCTCTGAACAGTTGATGTTGAGATGTGTCTGTTACTTGAACTCTGAAGCATTTATTTGGGCCGCAATCTGAGGTGCAGTTAACTCTAATGAACTTATCCTCTGCAGCAGAGGTAACGCTGTGTCTTCCTTTCCTGTGGCGGTCCTCATGAGAGCCAGTTTCATCATAGCGCTTTATGGTTTTTGTGACTGCACTTGAAGAAACGTTCTTGAAATGTTCCGGATTTACTGACCTTCATGTCTTAAAGTAATGATGGACTGTCGTTTCTCTTAGATTATTTGAGTTGTTCTTGTCATAATATGGTTTTGGTATTTTACCAAATAGGGCTATCTTCTGTATACCACCTCTACCTTGTCAAAACACAACTGATTGGCTCAAAGAAATTCCACAAATATACTTTTAACAAGGCACACCTTTAATTGAAATGCATTCCAGGTGACTACCTCATTAAGCTGGTTGAGAGAATGCCAAGAGTGTTTAAAGCTGTCATCAAGGCAAAGGGTGGCTACTTTGAAGAATTTCAAATATATAATATATTTTGATTTGTTTAACACTTTTTTGGTTACTACATGATTCCATATGTGTTATTTCATAGTTTTGATGTCTTCACTATTATTCTACAATGTAGATAATAGTAAAAATGAAGAAAAATCCTTTAATGAGTAGGTGTGTCCAAACTTTTGACTGGTACTGTATGTTACAGGTTTTGTCACCTTGTTAGTCAGTATGTGTTACACGTGCTGGTTGCCATCTCGTTAGTGGGAAGGTGTTCCACATGTGCTGGCCCAGGTTCTATTTAAGAGTGGCTGGCGCAGTGCTCCAGTTGTCTTGAGAAATGTGGAGGGTCAACACCTTTAGTTGGACTTATTTGAGTTCTAGAAAAACATTCTGTTTTGGTTTGCTTCCTGACTTTAAGTTTAGTGTGGGTTTTTCTTTTGTTTGCCTCTTCTTGGGCAAATTTAGTGGGCACTCATGGTGGGTGTCTTTTAGGTTCCAGTTGTTGTTGTTATCAACTTTCAGTGGACACCTCCATGAGTGTCTTTCAGAGCTCCTCCTAAAATCCCACCTGTTGGTCAGTGATTCTGTTAGTCCCTCCTTCTGTTTGGGGAATGTAACATCTACTACACAATACCCCATAATGACAAAGAGAAAACATGTTTTTAGACATTTTTGCACATGTATTAAATGAAATACAGATATATCCAATTTACACTTAACAACCCTGAGTCAACACATGTTAGAATCACCTTAGGCTGAAGTTACAGCTGTGAGTCTTTCTGGGTAAGTCTCTAAGCACTTTGCACACCTGGATTGTACAATATTTGCACATTATTCTTTTGAAAATTCTTCAAGCTCTGTCAAAATGGTTGTTGATCATTGCTAGACAGCCAGTGTCAAGTCTTGCCATAGATTGTCATGCTAATTCTAAGTCAAAACTATAATTAGACCACTCAGGAACATTCAATGTTGTCTTGGTGAGCAACTCCAGTGTATATTTGGCCTTGTGTTTAAGGTTATTGTCCTGCTGAAAGGGGAATTTGTCTCCCAGTGTCTATTAGACTGAACCAGGTTTTCCTCTAGGATTGCTTAGCTCTATTCCATGTATTTTTATCCCAAAACATTTCCCTAGTCCTTTGCGATTACAAGCATACCCATAACATGATGCAGCCACCACCATGCTTAAAAATAATAATAATAATAATACATTTTATTTGGCGGACGTCTTTCTAGACACTCAAGGACATTTTACACAGACATAGAGGAAATCAGTTGTAGTACAGTGGGGTAACATCAAAAATAAGAAACTAATGAAACTAGAAGTTAAAAGCTTTCTGGAAAAGGTGGGTCTTCTGTAATTTTTAAAAATAAATAACTGTGTCTGCATGTTGAATGTGTGGGGGAAGCATGTTCCAGAGCCTAGGTGCTGAGCAGGAAAAAGGGGGGATGACAAGTAAGCCAGCAGAGGCAGAGCGGAGGTATCGGGAGGGGACATAGTCAGACAAAAGGTTGGAAAGGTAAGTAGGTGCAAGTGAGGATTCTGGCCGCAGAGTTCTGAACCAGTTGTAGTCTGTTGGTGAGGTTTTGGGGAATACCGGTGAGTAGAGTGTTGCAGAAGTCAAGCCGGAAAGTGACAGGAGCATTTATGAGTGTTTCAGTACTGGCATGTGAGAGAGTCTGAGCCTGGAGATGTTGCGGAGGTGGAAAAATTAGGTCCGGGAAACTGTTTTTATGTGTGGTTCAAATGAAAGGGAACTATCCAGAGTGACACCAAGGCTTTTGACTTGAGTTGACAGAGGGACTGGGAAACCATCTATAGTGATGTTGTGGTGTTTGGAGAGGATGGATTTGGAGCCAATGAGCATAACCTCTGTCCTATTACTATTTAGTTTTAAGAAGTTTGTGCTCATCCAATTGTGAATGTCTTGGAGGCAGTTGGTGAGGCAGGTAGGAGTATGGGCAGCTGCAGGTTTGGTGGAGATTTAACTGGCGGAGTTCCGGGGTGTACCAGAGAGCGGTGTGGGTAAAGGAGACGGAGTGTGTTTTTAACGGAGCAAGGGCGTCCAGGGAAGAGGAAAGGCAGTCATTGTAGTGAGTGGAAAGGTTAAAGGGGGACTTGGAGTCAGTGATAAGGTATGTGTTGATCAAGCCCATGAGATCAGTAGGTGAGATATTTGTTATATTTCTGAAGGAAATTATGCAAGGGTTATTTTGCTTAGAGACAGGGGCAGAGACATCAAATAAGACAGCTTTGTGATCAGAGATGGGGAGATCAGCCACAGTTACAGTGCAGGGAACAATTCCAGAGGAACACACTAAATCTAAAGTGTGACCTTTGTTATGAGTGAGAAAGAAGCCATTTTGAATTATGTCAAGGACATCAAGTAGTGAGAAAAAATCAGCAGAAAGACTACAGCTAGCAGTGGCATCAATATGTATATTAAAATCACCTACAAGTAGTACATTGGGAGAAGAAGCAGAAATTGAAATAATTAAAGAGGACAATTCAGATAAAAACAGCTCAGATGGCTTTGGTGGTCTATAAATTGTAATAATTGTCAATGGTTGAAATCCAGGGAGTTTTACAGCCAAGCATTCAAAGGAAGAGTACTGTGTTATACAGACAGGTTTAACTTTGATGGTGTCACGATACAATACTGCAACCCCACCCTCTCGGCCACTAGAGCGAGGTTGGCTGGTGTACGAGTAACCAGCGGGGATTGCCTGATTTAGATGGAGAAAAATCATTTGGATGTTGCCAGGTTTCTGTGAGGCACATTATGTCCAGGTTTTTATCGCTAATGAACTCATTAATCAGAAGACCTTTATTAGTAAGAGATCTAACGTTAAAAAGTGCCAATTTAAAACAGTCACTAAAACCAGTGCATGGCATTGCCTTGGTAACTGGGCGAAGCAGATTGTGGTTTACTCCGCGACCAGAGTGGGGAACAGAACCACGCTTAGACCAAAAATAACTTATGCACGAGGACTTACTGTATGTAAAATTTTGACGAGATCCGCTGTGAAGTGGTACTAAGTGATGTGTTGTGTTGGATTAGCCCCAAACATAACGCTTTAAATTCAAGACATAAAGTTAATGTCTTTGACACATTTTTTGCAGTTTTACTTTTGTGCCTTGTTGCAAACAGGATGCATGTTTTGGAATATGTTTTATTCTGTACAGGCTTCCTTCTTTTCAGTCTATCAATTAGGTTAGTATTGTGGAGAAACTACAACGTTGTTGATCCATCTTCAATTTTCTCCTATCACAACCATTAAACTCTGTAACTGTTTTAAAGTCACCATTGGCCTCATGATGAAATCCTTGAGTGGTTTCCTTCCTCTCGGCAACTGAGTTAGGAAGGACAACTGTATCTTTGTAGTGACTGGGTGTATTGATACACCATCCAAATTGTAGTGAATAACGTCACCATGCTCAAAGAGATATTAAGTGTCTGCCTTTTTTTTTTGTACCCATCTACCAATAGGTGACCTTTGCGAGGCATTGGAAAACCTTGTCTTTGAGGGACCTTACAAATCAAATCAAATGTTATTTGTCACTGAATACAACAAGTGTAGACCTTACAGTGAAATTCTTACCTACAAGCCCTTAACCTACAATGCTTTATAAATTGAAAATAAAAGTAACAAATAATAAAACATCAGTAGTAAAACAACAATAATGAGGCTATATTCAGGGGTATCGTTACAGAGTCAATGTGCTGGGGCACCGGTTAGTCGAGGTAATATGTACATATAGGTAGAGTTAAAGTGACTTTGTCAGGCTAGAAGCCTATTGCTTCTCTATGTAGCCAGGTCAGAGTCTGACAGGTCTATGTTTTCAGTTCTATGTGGTGTTTTGTGTTGGATACCTAATTAGAGGCAGCTGCAATGCATTGTCTCTAATTAGGGATCCTACATACAGTGGGGAGAACAAGTATTTGATACACTGCCGATTTTGCAGGTTTTCCTACTTACAAAGCATGTAGAGGTCTGCAATTTTTTATCATAGGTACACTTCAACTGTTAGAGACGGAATCTAAAACAAAAATCCAGAACAACACATTGTATGATTTTTAAATAATTAATTTGCATTTTATTGCATGACATAAGTATTTGATCACCTACCAACCAGTAAGAATTCCGGCTCTCACAGACCTGTTAGTTTTTCTTTATTAAGCCCTCCTGTTCTCCACTCATTACCTGTATTAACTGCACCTGTTTGAACTCGTTACCTGTATAAAAGACACCTGTCCACACACTCAATCAAACAGACTCCAACCTCTCCACAATGGCCAAGACCAGAGAGCTGTGTAAGGACATCAGGGATAAAATTGTAGACCTGCACAAGGCTGGGATGGGCTACAGGACAATAGGCAAGCAGCTTGGTGAGAAGGCAACAACTGTTGCCGCAATTATTAGAAAATGGAAGAAGTTCAAGATGACGGTCAATCTCCCTCGGTCTGGGGCACCATGCAAGATCTCACCTCGTGGGGCATCAATGATCACGAGGAAGGTGAGGGATCAGCCCAGAACTACACGGCAGGACCTGGTCAATGACCTGAAGAGAGCTGGGACCACAGTCTCAAAGGAAACCATTAGTAACACACTACGCCGTCATGGATTAAAATCCTGCAGCGCACGCAAGGTCCCCCTGCTCAAGCCAGCGCATGTCCAGGCCCGTCTGAAGTTTGCCAATGACCATCTGGATGATCCAGAGGAGGAATGGGAGAAGGTCATGTGGTCTGATGAGACAAAAATAGAGCTTTTTGGTCTAAACTCCACTCGCCGTGTTTGGAGGAAGAAGAAGGATGAGTACAACCCCAAGAACACCATCTCAACCGTGAAGCATGGAGGTGGAAACATCATTCTTTGGGGATGCTTTTCTGCAAAGGGGACAGGATGACTGCACCGTATTGAGGGGAGGATGGATGGGGCCATGTATCGCGAGATCTTGGCCAACAACCTCCTTCTCTCAGTAAGAGCATTGAAGATGGGTCGTGGCTGGGTCTTCCAGCATGACAACGACCCGAAACACACAGCCAGGGCAACTAAGGAGTGGCTCCGTAAGAAGCATCTCAAGGTCCTGGAGTGGCCTAGCCAGTCTCCAGACCTGAACCCAATAGAAAATCTTTGGAGGGAGCTGAAAGTCCGTATTGCCCAGCGACAGCCCCGAAACCTGAAGGATCTGTATGGAGGAGTGGGCCAAAATCCCTGCTGCAGTGTGTGCAAACCTGGTCAAGAACTACAGGAAACGTATGATCTTTGTAATTGCAAACAAAGGTTTCTGTACCAAATGTTAAGTTCTGCTTTTCTGATGTATCAAATACTTATGTCATGCAATAAAATGCTAATTAATTACTTAAAAATCATACAATGTGATTTTCTGGATTTTTGTTTTAGATTCCGTCACTCACAGTTGAAGAGTACCTATGATAAAAATTACAGACCTCTACATGCTTTGTAAGTAGGAAAACCTGCAAAATCGGCAGTGTATCAAATACTTGTTCTCCCCACTGTGTGTTTGTATGTTCCTTGGCCCCAGTGATGTACTAGGCCATACGCACGACCCTCTGTAGTGCTTTGCGGTCGGAAGCCGAGCAGTTGCCATACCAGGCAGTGATGCAACCAGTCAGGATGCTCTCGATGGTGCAGCTGTAGAACCTTTTGAGAATCTGAGGACCCATGAAACATTTTTTAAGTGGGGGAATAGGCTTTGTCGTGCCCTCTTCCTGACTGTCTTAGTGTGTTTGGACCATGATAGTTTGTTGGTGATGTGGACACCAAGGAACTTGAAGCTCTCAACCTGCTCCACTACAGCCCTGTCGATGAGAATGGGGGCGTGCTCGGTCCTCCTTTCCCTGTAGTCCACAATCATCTCCTTTGTTGTGTCAATGGCAAAGTTAATGATGGTGTTGGAGTCGTGCCTGGCCATGCAGCCGTGGGTGAACAGGGAGTATAGGAGGGGACTAAGCATGCACCCCTGAGGGGCCCACGTGTTGAGGATCAGCGTGGCGAATGTGTTGCTACTTACACTTACCACCTAGGGGCGGCCCGTCTGGAAGTCCAGGATCCTGTTGCAGAGGGAGTTGTTTAGTCCCAGGGTCCTTAGCTTAGTGATGAGCTTTGCGGGCACTATGGTATTGAAGGCTGAGCTGTAGTCAATGAACAGCATTCTCACATCAGTGTTCCTTTTGTCCAGGGGTTAAGGGCAGGGTTAAGTGCATTAGAGATTGCATCATCAGTGGATCTGTTGGGGCGGTATGTAAATTGAAGTGGGTCTAGGGTTTCTGGGATAATGGTGTTGATGTGAGCCATGACCCGCCTTTCAAAGCACTTCATGGCTACAGACGTGAGTGCTACGGGTCGGTAGTCATTTAGGCATGTTACCTTAGTATTATTGATGAAGCCAGTGACTGTTGTGGTGTACTCCTCAATGCCATCGGAAGAATCCCGGAACATATTCCAGTCTGTGCTAGAAAAACAGTCCAGTAGCTTAGCATCTGCTTCATCTGACCACTTTCTTATTCACCGAGTCATTGGTGCTTCCTGCTATAGTTTTTGCTTGTAAGCAGGAATCAGGAGGATAGAATTATGGTCAGATTTGCCAAATGGAGGGCGAGGGAGAGCTTTGTACGCATCTCTGTGTGTGGAGTTTAGGTAGTCTAGAGTTTTTTTTCCCTCTGGTTGCATGCTGATATAAATTAGGTAGAACGGATTTGAGTGCCACCTCTGGATGAGCATTGTCCTGTTTGCTAATTGGCGTATACAGCGCATTGAGTGCGGTTTTAGTGCCAACATCGGTTTGCGGTGGTATATAGACAGCTACGAAAAATATTGATGAAAACTCTCTAAATAGTTTAGCTTATCATGAGATACTCTACCTCAGGTGAGCAAAACCTTGAGACTTCCTTAGATTTCGTGCACCAGCTGTTGTTTACAAATATACACAGACCACCACCCTATGTCTTGCCAGATGCCGCTGTTCTATCCTGCCGAAAAAGCTTAAAACCCGCCAGCTGTATGTTATTCATGTCGTCGTTCAGCCACGACTCGGTGAAACACAAGATGTTACAGTTTTTAATGTCCCGTTGGTACGATATTCGTGATCGTACCTCGTCTAATTTATTTTCCAATGATTGTATGTTGGCTAGTAATACTGATGGTAAAGGCAGATGATTGTATGTGTGGGGTACAGAGAAGAAGTAGTCATTCAAAATCATGTTACACTATTATGTTACACTAGTCCATGCAACTTATTATGTGACTCGTTAAGCACATTTTTACTTGTGATCTTATTTAGGCATGCCATAACAAAGGTGTTGAATACTTATTGACTCAAGACATTTCAGCTTTTCATTTTTTATTAATTTTTAAACATTTCTAAAAACATAATTGCACTTAGACATTATGGGGTATTGTGTGTGTCGGCCAGTGACACAAAATCTCAATTTAATACATTTTAAATTCAGGCTGTAACTCAACAAAATATGGGAAAAGTCAAGGGGTATGAATACTTTCTGAAGGCACTCTATGTCTCTTTGGCAGGATATGTACAAAGTATGTATTTTAACAATACATTCATCAACCCGTTATTTATCCCCTAAATACAATTTTTTTGTATTTTTTAAGGTTTCCTCACTAATAGCTGTGCTCTTCCTGTTTAGCAATTACCCGGAAGAAAGTTTTTTAAAAAGCTTGTCTAACAGTTTTTGTGAACAGTACAGGTTTCTCTCAGTGCATTGTGCTCTATCAATGCGCTCAAAGATTTGTTTCCGTATTTTGTCAAAGCATTCAAAGAAAGGAGACTTCTGAGATGTAACATTTTCACTAGAAGTATTGGGACAGTGGCACATGTTTTGTTTGGGCTCTGTACTCCAGCACATTGAAATTATATAATGACTATGAAGTTAAAGTGTATTTTTTAAAATCTATTATCGGGTGAACCGTTTAGAAATTACAGGTCTTTTTGTACATAGTCCCCCCATTTTAGGGGACTAAACGTATTGGGACAAATGCACTTGTGTAGTAAAATGTTAAATATTTGGTCCCATATTCAGAGCACACCACGACTACATCAACATGGTGACTAAAGTTTGTTGAATGCATTTGCTTTGTGTTTTGGTTGTGTTTCCGCCAAGACATGTTAACATCTCACCATTGCAATAAAGGGAGGTTAGCAGTGGGGGGAGGGATGTTATTATATTTGTGCGTCTAACTTTCTCATTCATCATTATTCACGATTAATTCAGGAGTATCCGTAATCATGGTAGCATCCACATGAATGTAGAACTGTTTAGAAACATATTCTCTACCAAATACTTCACTTTTTACTACTTTAATACACAAATAAGTTAATTTCTCCCAATACTTTTGGTCCCCTAAAATGGGGGAGACTATGTACAAAAACGGTTCACTTGATATGGATGAAAATACCCTCAAATTAAAGCTGATAGTCTGCACTTTAACCTCTTAGTCATTGTTTCATTTCAATGTGCTAGAGTACAGAGACAAAACAACAACACATTTGTCACTGTCACTTTCAAATTCATCAGCAAATTGAGTTTTTAGGTCCTAATGTCTGTGTTCGTTTTTCTTGGTTTTGTTAATAGAGCTGCTTACTAATGTGTAATTATGTCTGCTACCAACAACTATGCAAAGATCAACAATTTCACAAATGTCAGCAAGATTTGTAGAATTCAGTAATAAACTGAAGATGTACATGCCCATCCTGTACCCGTATTCCTTCTTACTGTAATGTACTTGTTGCTCACTTTTACATGCTGGTATGACACAGAAATCTAGATCTGATGGAGTAGCCTCTCCTTTCACTATTTTCCTAAATTGTCTCAAATACTTGTCTATAGTATCCCCATTAAAGACGAGAGATCAATTAAATCTAGTGGATCATTTTGTTTATTTGCATACAAAGATTTAAATTATTTCTGTATCTCAGTCAGCTAAAACACAATTAAACTCTTCAGGCAGGAAAATGCTCCCTGGATGCAGCCCTGTAGCAGTGCTATGGACCGATCACTATTCATTTGTACAGGTACTATGTTGCTGCCACACTCATCCCTTTATTTTATACTGCATTTAGTAACTGCCCTATTGCTTTCTGGGTATGCTCCTCACTAATCATAAATGCAACTGGAATGGAACCATTAGATGATGTTACTACAATCTCATTGTATAATACCCTTTTTTATTGATTTTAGACTTGGGTGGCATCCAGTGGCATCCCAAGATGCAGAGTGTTTTGTCAAATCATGTCAGAGTCCCCCCCAAGTCTAAAAAATAAATGAAAAAGCCTTTAACTAGGCAAGTCAGTTATGAACAAATTCTTATTTACAATGACGGCCTACACAGAAATATGAGTTGTAGATCTGGCATTCTAATTGAAAGCAAGTACAAGAAGTGGTAGACCTGTTCTATGTGCTCTATTTCTATGCTTCCCGTTCTAAAGTTTTGTTTGCATCTTTTACTTTTGGTTTTGTACACCACCTTCAAACGGCTGAAAAAACAATATTTTTGGTTAGTGAAAATATACACTTCATTAGGTACACCTTGCTAGTACCGGGTTGGGCCCCCTTTTGCCTTCGTGGCATAGATTCAACAAGGATTCCTCAGAGATTTTGGTCCATATTGGCATTATATCATCACGCAGTCGCTGCAGATTTGTCGGCTGCACATCCATGGTGCGAATCTCCCGTTCCACCACATCCCAAAGGTGCTCTATTGGATTGAGATCTGGTGACTGTGGAGGCCATTTGAGTACAGTGAACTCATTGTCATGTTCAAGAAACCAGTTTGAGATGATGTGAGCTTTGTGACATGGCGCGTTATCCTGCTGGAAGTAGCCATTAGAAGATGGGTACACTGTGGTCATAAAGGGATGGACATGGTCAGCAACAATACTCAGGTAGGCTGTGGCATTTAAACTATGCTCAATCGGTACTAAGGGGCCCAAAGTGTGCCAAGAAAATATCCCGCACACCATTACACCACCACCAGCAGCCTGAACCGTTGTTACAAGGCAGGATGTATCCATGCTTTCATGTTGTTTATGCCAAATTCTGACCCTACCATCTGAATGTCGCAGAAGAAATCAGGACTCATCAGACCAGGCAACGTTTTTCCAATCTTCTATTGCCCAATGTTGGTGGGCCCGTGTAAATTGTAGCCTCAGTTTCCTGTTCTTAGCTGACAGGAGTGGCACCCAGTGTGGTCTTCATCTGCTTCAAGGTTCGACGTGTTGTGCGTTCAGAGATGCTCTTCCGCATACCTTGGTTGTAACGAGTGGTTATTTGAGTTACTGTTGCCTTTCTATTAGCTTGAACCAGTCTGGCCATTCTCCTCTGACCTCTGCCATCAACAAGGCATTTTCGACCAGAGAACTGCCGCTCACTGGATATTTTCTCATTTTCTGACCATTCTCTGTAAACCCTAGAGATGGTTGTGCGGGAACATCCCAGTAGATCAGCACTTTCTGAAATACTCAAACCAGCCCGTCTGGCACCAACAACCATGCCATGTTCAAAGTCACTTAAATCACCTTTCTTCCCCATTCTGAGGCTTGGTTTGAACTTCAGCAGATCGTCTTGACCATGTCTACATGCCTAAATGCAATGAGTTGCTGCCACGTGATTGGCTGATTAGATATTTGTGTTAACGAGCAGTTGAAAAGTGTCCGGTGAGTGTATTCCAGTGCGGTTTAGATGGTACAATGATTATCGACACTATAATTGCTTGTTTTGTCACATAAACGGAAATTAGGCAAACCATTAGAATTTGAGCAAACAGGAAATGGCAGAGCGGTTTCTGCATAGTGCATTTTCCTCATGCCTGAAGAATCCTTCCCCATATCACTTCTATTATTAGCTGCCAAAGATCTGATGTAAGCTACAGACCCTACTGAGTACTCCCAACCCTACTTTTACATCGGCACAAATAATATATGTTTTAAATATAAACCCAATATTGTCAACATACCAGTCTTAACATTGCATTTTTCAATAGTGGTCCTATTCAATAACGTTTTTAAAAACAGATTTTACGTTTTTCCATAAATTCCTTCTTGCATTTGCTTATAAGCACAATACAAATCGACATTGATTAAAATGTATTATATTTTGATTGAGTTATCCACCTTGCAATGTTTTGAAATGCGGACTTTTATTTTTGAAGGTTTCCTCATTACCATAGTAAAAGTGACATCGTTAGTGCTGCTAGCAGAACAGTAGTGGATTTCCAGGTTTTTGGAGCGCTGTATTTTCTGCCTGTCTATCTTTGGATCTGTGTGCGTTTAACGGTAGTAAATACGGATTGGCTGAATCATTAAATATAGATATTGTAGACTGGATCTTTACATCTGTATGCATCTCCAATTGGAATAAATAATTGAGGAATGTGGAAATTACAGAATGCCCAACAGCGTTGGAAAGAGATTTAAACCCACCAAATACATCCCGGTATCTACTGCTGCCACTCTTCTTGTGGGATCCACCACCTTATTCTTCGTTTTTACGTAAGTTGTCATTGTTTAGTAAGTCTTATAGGCTATGCTTCGGTTAATGTCTTACACATAATAAGCGTTTCCTATTCGGAACAATTATCGGTACCATAGGTCCGATGATCTGGTGGTAACCAATGACTATTGCTGTTAGAAGTTTTTGTTGCAGGGTTTTATACAGCTTTTTCGGGTCGGACCTTTGTGCTGTTATGAAGGGTTTTATAAATGTGGACTGTGCACTGCATCGCCTACAGCTCTCGTTTTGGTAAACAATGTGTCTTATTAGGCTGGGTGTGTCGAAGCATTATGGCAGAAACTTCTAAATTACATTTACTTTATGTTTGTTTTCCAAATCCTTTTTTTGTAGAATAAACTTCATAGTTGGACACCCCACTCAAGCTTGAAGTAGTCTAGGAGGTAGGCACATAGCGGCTATAGGTTACTGTGTAGCCGTAGGCCGCCATACTTGCCAGCTAGTTGACCCTTCTTTAGTTCCACAGGCACAGCAAGCAAGTAACACAGCGGCGAATTGTTATATTGTTGCAACTTGTATACTACTTTGGATATGGGTGTGTCCAATATTGATTAGAAATTCTGATTCGTCCCCTACATCAAAATGTTTCACGTATAACGGGCAAGTGCATACATGCGCTCTGAAGGTTGTAGTGGTTTGAGCTCTACCACTGCACCTTCAATATGGAAATGTGCGTGGTTTACAGTGAGTGACGTTTTTCTCAAGGTAATTTTTTCCACCCATATTTGTTTTGTTCTATTCTATTTGTTTTATTCTATTCTATTCTATTCTATTCTATTCTATTCACACACACACACACACACACGCACGCACACATCCATTTGCCCATGGTTATTGGTTGCATTCCTGATTGACCCTGTGATCTACTTTCAAGTGCATAATTTATTTACATATAGTCTGATTGTAACCTTTTAAGTGCAGCCTAGGCCTGCAGTACATTTGAATCTGCACTTAGAATCTATTTGCTTATGGAGACTGGTGGTTTGACTGAACTGGTATAATCTCATGGTTCAGCTGTCAGAGATTTGAGCACTAAATTCATCAGGGCATTGCATGAATGAATAGGCCTATAGGCTTAGGCGTCCACTGTATGACATTCATATTTAAACATACATATAAAGGGAGAGAAGCTTAGGCCTAGCCCCAGAGAGAGTGAGAGATGCTGGTGGCATGCTATGACACCAACATGTATTTATTTACCCTTGTCAGTAAGGCTACTGCATCTGCTATACAGATATAAACTGTAGGTGTACAGAAGGAGGCTAATTCGTTATTTTGGGATCCAAATAATTTTTATAAAGATAAGCATTATATTGTTAGATCATAGGATCTCTGGTAGGCCTTAAACAAAACTGTCTGAGGCAGTTGGAGCGCCAGTGCGCACTGCCTTCATATTATAGCCCAGCAGTATAATAGGCCAATAGCCACACAGGGTCATATAAAAAATAAGTCAAGTCATTGTTTATAGGGAAAATACGAGCAGGATATTATATCACAGCAAACACAACATTACAGTTGGAACTTAATTTGGCCAAAGAAAATGTCTCAACAAAATAAAACAAAACCATTGCACGATAGCCTGCACCCAGCTCAAAACATCTTGTGTGACTCGTGTTTTGCTAAACGGACCATGTAATAAATAAATCATAAGATGCAACATTATTTCATGTTATGATTATAAGAACAGCCTTTATTCCATAACACTGTGTTCTTCTCAACACTGTTGAAAGCAGTGTAAATGTTTTCAAACGTTGCCCAGACTGAGCTATTCAGGACAATATAGGCTAGAGGAAGGCTGAGTGTGTAGCATGGCTTTTGTACTAGGGGTTTATGGTTTAGATTAAAGGAAACATAAGGAGTTGGCTTGCCCTGTTGCCCAGCTATCTAGATTGTAGCGTCAACAACCACTCCAGTTCTAAATGGGTTCCTCCCTGGCTGTACTTGTGTGCATTGGTACCACAGTAGCTGATACAGGTCAGCAGGAAACTTGTCTCAGGTCCCTTTCCAATCTTCCAGACCTATGTTGGTTTTGCTGCCCAGCTTCTCTATTGCAGCAGGGGTTCCAGTCAGGGGTTCCAGTCAAGCTGTGGTCAGGTCTAGATGGGCTAACCATTGACCCCCAACAGATGGGTAGGGAGGGTAAAGATTTGATTCCCCATGCAGCTAAACATGCAGAGGATTGGTTTGTGTATAATGGAACCCCCTGGGTTGGAATTACTGGGGTGGTCCTATATTTATATTTTATTTATTTTTTACTTATTTTTATCCCAGGCCCCGTCCCCGCAGGAGGTCTTTTGCCTTTTGGTAGGCCGTCATTGTAAATAAGAATTTGTTCTTAACTGACTTGCCTAGTTAAATAAAGGTTAAATAAAATAAAAACATTGGTGGGGTGCACATATACTACTCAATACAACACAATGCTCCTCAATGCACCCCAACATTCCACAATACACCGCAACATTCCACAATGCACCTCAACACAACAAAACATACCACAGTAGACCCAATAGATGAAGACACACATGTACTGTGTTTAGAGAGCTGTGAGCCAGCTACCTCCTCCAAGCCATAGAGCCAGTGAGTCATTGTGGACCAAGTGATTGCCAGCTCTCCACACTAGTGTCATATCAGGCATGGAGGAAGAGGCACTGTGTGAATAGTATGAGTGCCAGTTGAGTTCTGGCCCAGTGTTACTGTTACTGCTGTGTCTGTCTATTCTGTCAGGGGGTTTACAGTATATCTGGCCTTCACGACCACAATATCCTTCACTCATTCACATAAGGCTCATAATGCCATGTGACCAAGGTCCCCTGATTCCTTTACATTGGTCCAGCTTCTGGTGTTTCTACAGAAACAAGAGGTGGTATAACATTGGTCTGTGTGCTAATATAAACAAACAAACACTTTGTAAAGGCTTTCCACAAGCCCTTCACCATGTTCTCTATACATTTTCTACCTGCCATTGAAAAAAAATGCAGAGGCTTACTATTATTTGCTGGCAAGACCAATATCCCACATTTAAGAAGGGGTGAGATGGATTTCTGGAGACTATCAATTGACCATGCGGCAGTTGTTATGGCCAAAAAATAATTGAAGAGGTTGCTGGTTGTGTTTAGAGCCAAAATAGCTCCCAGAGATTCATGTAAGTACAGCTTGGCATGGGAGCCGGAGCAAAGTGGACAAAGAGAAATCTAATCTTTTACTTCCACATCTGTTTCCTCATTTACAACATATTCATTTAAATGAGACGCTCAGTGCAGTAGGCCTTTCCTCTTGGACCACTATTGTTCTGATGGTATGTGCAATCAGAGGCTATGTTTGTTCCAATGTCCATACTAGCGTACCACGTAGAATGCACAATTCATTCCTTCATTCTAACCAATATGCTAGTGTGGACATTGCAGCAAAGATTGGCTATTGTCTCACAGTTCTTTTCGTGTTTTTAACGATGCACTAGGATGTCATAGAGTGGACCAGGGGTATCATTAATCTCCTATTTAAACACCCCAACATGATGGTGTGGTAGTGGTGAGGGATGGATAGATGGATTAATGCCTAACATCCAGGGCTAAGTGCTCGATGTGCCCTCTGGCTGTGGTGTTTTAAAACATTGTGGTAATCTCTTCTCTACCACGTGAATTTAACTTTTAGGAGAGTAATTAAATGTACATCCCCCATTGATCTTAATCCACATCCGGACTGTGGCTATGTCCCAAATGGCTCTCTTTTTTACAACATAGTGCACTACTTTTGACTAGAACCCTAATAGGCCCTGGTCAAAAGTAGTGCACTAGGGAATAGGGTGCCATTTGGGACACAGATTGTGTGTGACTATGCAGCTGCTGTCCTCTCTCTTTATTTGGTGGTTCTGTAAACTCTGATGCTGTCTTATTCATTGGTGCCTTTCAGTACTGTGTATTAGATACCATTAGAGCCTAGTCACTCTCCAATCTGTACATTTTTTTATTTAACCTTTATTTTACTAGGCAAGTCAGTTAAGAACAAATTCTTATTTACAATGACAGCCTAGGAACAATGGGTTAACTGCCTTGTTCAGGGGCAGAACGACAGATTTATATCTCAGGGATTCGATCCGGCAACCTAACCACTAGGCTACCTGATAAATGTGTTTGATTGTAGGGCTCTGTGGATTTGATGTTAGTTTAATAATTTGTTAATCTGCATTTTTTGTTTTGAAATGGATGACGTCATATCAGAAGCGTTTGTTTGAAAGGGTGGATATAAATCTGATTAGATTATGTCATTAAGGTTGTCTGTCTGGTTTGCTCAATCACTATGATCATGTTCTTTGTGTCGATTAGGATATCAGTAGTTCAGATTTCTCTCCCTCCCTCCCTCCCTCCCTCCCTCCCTTTCTCTCTCTCTCTCTCTCTCTCTCTCTCTCTCTCTCTCTCTCTCTCTCTCTCTCTCTCGCTCTCTCTCTCTCTCTCTCTCTCTCTCTCTCTCTCGCTCTCTCTCTCTCTCCCCTACAGCCTTTCTACCCTGTCACCACCCAAGAAAGAGCAGAATGTTTCCCTACTTAGTTTGTAAATGCTTCTGCCTGCATTGTGAAAAGAGGAGTATTGATTATTCAGAGCTCTCCTTCTTCATGCAGTGCCACAGTGAGTTATCATCAGAGATGAAGATAACAGGTTTGGTATATTGCTGCAGATGACAAGCCCCCCCCCCCCCCCCCCTTAATATATATTTTTTAATAATAATAAAAAAAATAAAAAAATAATGAAATTCAAATAATTGAACCACTCAGCACTACTAAGGGAAATAGGATAAGTTACGCTTTAGTATGCTGTGTCATAGATGATAGATGCTGTTTAGCTCACTGAAAACAGCAAGACCAATAGGCATTCACAGCCTAAAGTGATTCATAAAATCGCTGCACAACTGTCTGTTCACTGGTTTGGGAGATAAATGGAGCTTGTGGTATTACCGTGGATAAGGCCTTCAGCAGGACTGGGTATGCTGTGGGTTTGTTTTTTTACGAGCAGCACCTTAGGTCAGGGAGAGATCTTATAGATTAATTAATTTGATGCTGGGTTGTTCAGGTCTCTCTCTCTCAAAGGGCTCCTTACAGTTATATACTGTATTACAGCAAGAACAAGGAAGGTATAACCCACAGGTTGATATGAAAGGAATGTTGGTTTTGTTGTGCAACTCATTTATCATGAGTGTAGGCTCCCTTGTGGATCTTATGACTGCATGGTAATTTACTTGAGACTTCATCCCACTCTTTTACATTACACTAGTTCTTTCTACTACAGTTTTATTTTTCACCGGGAACGTGTGAACATGTCTGTAGGCTACAACATGTCTGTACTTTGAAAGGAAAAGTCTCTAGTTGCTTGATGGCTTAGGGACAAAACCCAAATCTTGAAACTGAATATATGTTTTAATTAATCATAAAACCAAACTATATAATGTTGAACATAATGTATCCTTTGGCATTCAGTAAGACAGGATGAACTGTAATTCCTCATTATCAAATGTCATGGGGCTGTGAATACACTCATCC